>JBCEWC010019073.1:0-11614 GCA_038996855.1 Solanum aculeatissimum
GAGTTTTCCACGTTAAATCTTTGTGTCGTTATTCTCTTTAAATATCTCTGTTATTTTTTTACTTGAATCTAAACCTGGGGGAAGGGAAAAATTGTCGTTTTTTTCCCAACAAGTATGACGTCTTAGCCATATCTGCAAGTATATTCTTTTCCATAAAGAAGGATTTTATTATCATCTTATTTGTAATTTTGAAGAGATGTGTTCTGAAATACTCTATTAACTCATAATAAAAGTATGATTATCCCAATAGAAAAAGATAGCATGCAGCTAAAAAGAGATCACTTGCACCATCTTCTAATATGACAGGGATGAAGGAAAGAACAAATACTACATTTCACCTTTTTCTTTATCAAGTCACTAAGGGAAGTGAATTTTGTTCACAGTTCATGCTTCTCATTTTCAAACGAAGGGGATTGGATTTACATACACTATGGAAAGTACAACAAAGCCAACTCTACCAAACATCTGAGAAGATGTAAAGAACCACTCCTTGATAAATTATTCTTGTCAACCTCATTATACCATACAAAGGTGAATATTTTTATTGGTATGACCTGTGAGAAGAATTGCAATTTACAAAACTTGTATCATTTTCAAATATCTAATTTTTAATTTAAATTATTTAATTAATCTAATCTAGTTTAGTTCGAAAAATTAGTCAATTAGACTCTCAAGAAGCGAAAAGTGACAGGCATTTGAATGGGAGGGAGTGGACATTAAAGTAACAGTTTTTTCCAATGCAAAGTGTCCAAACAAAAGGAATAGCAAGAAAAATGGAGTTGTCATCTGCATTGTTGTGCTACATCCTTCTTAAATTCCATACACAAGCACAAATAATAGCACCGTAGCTATTATTTGGCTTATAGTACTAATCTAATTGTTGTCCCACCAAAATTGTGAGTGGAGATAATCCACAACTTTGTTGTCAACTTGGAATGCTTTGGCGAGGACATCGTCATTGATTGGTGGGTCTGAGCCAAATACTGCATTAGCAATGGTGACGACTCCTGGATTTTGACTACTCAATCCAGCAAATGCAACTGCCTTAGTCCTTCCCACATTGAATTGAAAATGAATCAGACCTATTGGAAAAACAAATACATCTCCAGGATGTAGAATCTTGGTAAAGAGTTTGTTCTTCATATTTGGACCAGGGTTTGAAAGGACAAATCCAACATAGAGTGTGCCCTCAAGGACAACAAGGATCTCAGTTCCTCTGGGGTGTGTATGAGGTGGGTTGAGACCATATGGTGCATAGTCAATACGAGCTAACGAAATGCCCAAAGTGTTCAATCCAGGTAAGTTGTTAACATTCACTGCAGTCACAGCAGATCCAAGTTGATTTGAAGTATTTCCAGGTATGTTTAGCCCTGGTCTAAAGAAGTCATCAGCACTGACATCCATTGGATCCTTGCAAAATTTTCCATTCACGAAAACTGTATAGAAATCACAATTAGAAAGCAAGAACAACAATAAATACTATAGTAGTATAAACGACAAACAAAAGCAGCAAGAAGTATGCAAAAGCCATGATTGGAATAAGTATCAAAGTTACCAGCGGCCATGGAATCATTAACAGCAACACAAAAATCTTGTAAAGGACTAGGATCAGATGCATGGCTTATTGAAATAACCATAGCCAATATGGCAATGGTTAATACAAAGTACTTAAGAGCCATAACAATTAGCTAGTTCAAACTCTCTGTATATATGTAAGACAATTTAATTGATGTATTCTGTTTTATCTGTGTGAAAAATATGAGTAGAGACTAGAGAGGTATGTCTGTTTATAGATAACAATTTGGTCAAAATTTTGTCTTCAAACAAAGTGTGGATTTGGCTTCTGCATACATTACCAAGTCTTGAATGGTGAATATTTAAACAATTGTGTCATGAAGTTCCATCAACATTGGTGATGACTAAATCTTACTACAGTATATTTTTTGTGAACATACAAACAGTTGTCTCCTCACACCTGCTTTCATCTGTACTAATGCTATTTTCTTTCTTACATTGTCACCACTTCAATCAAGAGCCCATTGAGACACAATACATTCGCAGTAATAATAAGCAATTGGCTAAATAAAGTGAAGTTTGAATTCCGTCTCAAAAAAAAAAGCGAAGTTTGAATTGGTAAATATTTATTCCCTTCCCTTAAACTTTGATCATATGTTTCCCATCTCAAAGTATGTAAACTACTGGAAGTTTTACCTTTTCTAACTTTCCAATTTTGACTTTGTTACCCTTCTTATTTCATAACACTGACCATTTCAATGGCACAGGGGATTAATTAGTCTCTGTAGTTGTTGAAGAAGGATTCAGGATTTTTGTTTATTATAAACTAATCATGAATGACTTGGTAATTAAGAAGCTAGCTTAATTAATTCATTGTTTATTTTGAGGACTCATTCAAGAAATTTCATCTATAAATAGCCATCATTCTCATGCAAAGTCTATCACCTTCAAGAATCACGCTTACAAGAAATAAAATTAAAACATCATCATTTTAATACATTAGAAGATTATTGTCTTATCTAATTATGGCTTTGGCCCTGAAGTTGCTTGCTATAACCATTGCCATATTGGCTTTGACATCTTCACCTAGCACTGCCTCAGATCCTAGTCCCTTGCAGGATTTCTGTGTTGCTATTAATGACTCTAAAGCAACTGGTAATTGAGATTAGTAACTACTCAAGTTCTAGCTTCGCGTTTTATATGAATACGACGTGCTTGTTAATTTTCTTTTTCTCTTTTTTTGGTTTCTAATGTATTTATTTTCATACAGTTTTCGTAAATGGAAAAGTTTGCAAGGATCCAAAACTTGTTACTGCTGATGACTTCTTTAGACGAGGCCTAAACATGCCTGGAAATACATCAAATCAACTTGGATCATCTGTAACTGCTGTGAACGTCAACAATTTACCTGGGCTCAACACTCTAGGCATTTCTTTAGCTCGTATTGATTTTGCACGACGTGGTCTCAATCCACCTCATACACATCCTAGAGGAACTGAGGTTCTTGTTGTTCTTAAGGGAAGACTCTATGTTGGTTTCGTCCTTTCTAATCCTGGCCCGAATATGAACAACAAGTTACTCACCAAGATTTTGAACCCTGGGGATGTCTTTGTTTTTCCTGAGGGTCTAATTCATTTTCAGCTTAACGTGGGGAAGACTAATGCGATTGCATTTGCTGGTCTGAGCAGCCAAAATCCAGGAGTCATCACTATTGCAAATGCAGTATTCGGCTCAGATCCACCAATTAACGACAATGTCCTCGCTAAAGCATTCCAAGTTGACAAGAAAGTGATCGATCATCTTCAAGAACAGTTTTGGTGGGATAATAACTAAGTATCAATCAGTTAATAATCATACTTGTTTTTTGACACATACATTTGAAAATGTTCTTATTTATAAGATTGAATATCTGGTGATCTTTTGGACTGATTTTCATTCACGTATTAGGATTGATTAATGTATTGAATAAAGATTGGTTAATGGAATTATATATGGTGTACTTTCATTTTTTTTATGGAAATATGATGTTTCTCTAATGATTTAGAAACTGTGCAAATCTGTATTATCTCCTTTGGCCAAATATCGGAGGGAAATTATCATAGTAAGGCGAAGTCACTGTGTCTATTTGAGTGTCTCTACATGAGGTGCTGCTCACAAAAGGGCAGCTACTGCAAGCTTGATTATTAGCTCGGTTGCATAACTCAACTTATGAAGATAATCTTGCAGGAGCTTCCTCAAAACTCAATGATAATCATGTCAAATGTCTTTCTCAACATGAAAATCAACTACACCAAAAACCTGGATGGCTTTGTACATGCAATGACGAGAGAGTAAGCTTAGCATTAACCAAGGAGGACACATCTTCGATATGACGTCTGTATTGATTGACACAACATACACGTGAAACACAGTCGATCATTAACTATAAGTTACATGAACAAATAAATGTTGATTATTATGGTTGAAGTTACGGCATATCTCCTACACTATAAGATACACAACCAATGTGTTTTCACCTGCAAGTATAAG
Organism: Solanum aculeatissimum; assembly: GCA_038996855.1. Lineage (NCBI taxonomy): Eukaryota > Viridiplantae > Streptophyta > Magnoliopsida > Solanales > Solanaceae > Solanum > Solanum aculeatissimum. The sequence continues at coordinate 4,045 of JBCEWC010019073.1, forward strand.
AAATTCATTATCTTGAGGTATTTTTCCTGGTACCAAGAGACAAGGCTTTCTTCAACAGGGATTCACGACCCGGAAAACGACTTGGTGTTCCCGTCATACCGCTACTAGTGTTATAAGTAGTGGTATCAAATGAGCGGATTGAATCGGATTTGGGCAGATTGAAATGATCAGAATTTGCTTTTCTTTGTGTAATAAGAGTTGATCCAGATTCATTCTCTCTCCTCTGTAACCTTATCCTTTCCCGTCTTCTCTCCCTGTTGTCTTTTTCGCCTTCCTCCTGAGGACTACCAACTCCATCTCTACCCTTTTTATCCTCTACTCCCAGGGTCTTGTTAAGGGAATCAGAAAGCCTTGGTATTCGACCACCCTTAGAGGTCCCAAGCAACTCGAAATCAATTTTGCTCCAGCCCAATTTGTCGTCATTGTCCCAACCGAATCTGGTGCTGATTTCGAGCAGCTCAGAAACGGCATTCTGCTTCCCTGCAGCCGAAACGTCGCCGTTGAGGAGATTTTGGGCGAATTCCCACTCAATTCGATCCTTATAGATAGGGTCCGAGAGGACTTGATCTGCGAGCTGAGCCCACTCTTCAAAGTCTCGAGCTCGGAGATTTTTGGTCACCCATTTGAGGTACTTAGATGGGAGTGTTCCCAGCATTTTACCTTTGTATTTACCAAAATCGATGACTCGGTCTGTCGCCGGAATATTTTTGGACCGAATTGCTGAAATTGTGAAACAAGTAACACTCCGAAAAGAAGCTACCTGAAAACATGAGATTGTAGAGGATGAGCACTGTGGAATTGGACTAAGATTCATTTCTGAAAGGGGAGAGGCTGCAGCCCACACAATCCAAATTTTGAACGGACAAGAGAAGACTCTTCACTTTTTTGATACAAACGAGGGATATTTTTTGGGGGATAATGACGTTTCACTATATAATTTATATGTATACTTTCTATAATTTTTTGATAAATTATATTGTATATTCATATATGATTTTGCTGATTTGAACTATTTTTTTTTATGTAAATAAAATATGAGCTATATTTATTATAAATTAATTAATTTTATATATATGAAATTTCCTCCTCTTGTGTTTTTACCTTTTTCTTCGTGTTGTTTCAAAATAAGGGTAAAGTTCTTCCAATTTTATTTTTATCTAAATAAAATAACTTTTACATAATCAAGAAAATGCTAAATGGATGAGGTATTAGTACACTTATATCTTACTTTCTAAAAATGAGTGGTTTTCTTAAGGTTGTGCTCAAGCCAAAAACATCTGTTATCCCGATTTATATGATATTATTTGACTTAACACGATATCTAAGAAAGAAAGATTTTTGAAATTTGACATTTGGCTTAATTTTTATTTTTAACCTTTTTTGTTGGAGTTGAATCTAAAATCTGAACATATTTGATCATAAAATTTTGAAATTCAACCTGAGTTGAATTCTAAGATTTATAAAAATTTGAAAAACGTCAAAAAGTTATTTTCAACTTTTTTACTCGATATTAAATACTCACAAAAAGTTTTAGCTCTGTCAAAGTGTTAACACTGCTGGACCATTATTTCATTTCCTTCACCAAGATCTTTGCAACATCTCCTCGATCTCTGCTAGTGCAGCCTCTTCGATTTCTTCCTCGTCATAATCGAAGATGCTATCATCATCATGCTCTTCTTCTGCCCCTGCTCCATCATTAGACCATACATCGTACATGATCAATAGTACATAAATGAGTATCTTTCATAATAATGTTTTTTATATGCAAGATAAATATAAGCACAGACCTGAACCTGCAGTCTGCACATCATAATCCTCAAACAACTTCTCGTTCAAGATTGACCTCACAACGATATCTGCATGGTCACGCATCACAGAATATTCAGGGTGAGAAAGGTAGTAATGATTAACCGCCAACTGATATGAAGGCATAAAGCCTTCCATAACACTTTCTGAGGATTGATAATCACTAATTGGAGTATGTCGCGTTGCAAGCACTCTTGCTTCACTAGTAGATGCTGAGAATTGGTCTAAATCTGACTTGTTATATGCAAGTGTAACTCCAAACTCTTTCATCTTAAAAGTATTACACCAACAAGGCAATGATACATTAATCTGATCACCAGCTTGTAGATACTTGCCAAATTTCCAATGGCATAAAAATGTCAACCTGTTGTTCTCTCCTGGAATGCCAATGAATGATGGGGCATAAATCCACTTAAGACCCTTTGTAATGTTTTGGACTTTGATGTCTATTGTATACATGCCACCGAATTTGCTGTCACCAAAATAGTGAAATATACGAGGACTAGAACGTGCATAGACGATGCAAATAAGCAGTCCTGCTATCTTGATATTAGGAGGTGAATCCACGTACAATGTCAACAATCTCTGTTCACTTTTGTTGTTGAACCAGCTTGGAACCTCATTTCCTGGAAAGTAAGTACTGAAGATGCCAAATTCATAGAGTCCCTGATGCCAAAAAGGAAAAAAAAAAGGTCCTTTACATTGGATTTGCTCAACAGGTAGAGGAGAAAGTTCACAGTAAAAAACAAACTTACCTGCTGTACTGAATATATCCTTTTTGTTTTGGTGAACCTATTAAATATTTCCACCACTGTATCTAATGTGTTATCTAGGTTGAGAAGAAGGCGTAAAGTATTCGATATTTCTTCTTCAAAATTATCAATGGGCTTTAGCTTGAAAATTCCTGAAATTTCAGTTAAGCTCTCACTTTCCATGACATCTAAAAAGAGAGTTGTCATTAGGTTTGGTAGATTTGTAACTGTTTCCAGTGATGAGCATCTAACTGCCTTCAGCTTAACAAGGCTTGGCGGAAGCTCTGGCAGAGATAGGAGGCTTGGACATCCATCTAACCAAAGGTCTTGGAGCATACCAAGATTTTTGATACTCTGAGGCAAGTTATAAATCAAGTTTTCACTTAGATTCAAGAAGGATAATGAAGGAAGGTTGCTGAGGCCAAAGGATAGAGTGTCGTCTGTTAAGTTGCAATTAGCAAGGCTTAAGCTGACAAGCGAACTTGACAAAGAAGAGAACGAAAACTGGTTTGAGCCTGGGGATCTTCTCAACTTTGATGACCAAGTTTGCCAGAGGGCACTCCATGAATTCATGTTACCACCCACCGGGGCTAGCTGACCAAAATTCATTCCATCAGCCTGCAGGGTTGTCAAAGATTCTAACTTGCCAAGCTCTACTGCTGATGTAACTAGTCTAGAACAGCCAGAGATAATAAGTTTTTCTAAGGATTTGAGCTTACAAAAGCTTCCAGGGAGTTTTCTTAGATTCTTGCAGTCTCTCAAATTCAAATAGACAAGTCCATCAAGGCATCCAATTGATTCATGAATCTTGAACAACTTAATGCAGTCTTTCAGGATCAAAGTTTTCAGATGGGGAATTCCAGAAAAATCAGGAGTTCTTTTTAGGAAATGGGAGTGACTAAAGTTGAGGATCTTTAATGATCTGAGAATCTGCAACATGAAGTAAGATGTAAAGTTTAAGTCTGATTCAACAGTCATTGTCCTACAGTAAATGGAAAGGGAACACATTTATAACATACCTTAATTCCCTCCCAGGCTTTTTCCAAATAACTTTTTTTCATTTCAAGGGAAACCAAGCTCTCTAGAGGGAGCTCCTCAGGGATGATCTTCATATGAAATCCAGACCAACGCAGTAATCTTAGACTTTTCGGGAGTAAACTATAGAATCCATTTAATCTTACATAACTAAGCTGGAGTATCCTGAGTCTCAGCATTCTGGAAAATGCATCAGCTTCGAATTCTATACTGTTTGAATCTTCTGTGTTGGAATCATCAAAATGCACCAAATGCCTACAGCGTTTTCTTGGATAGCCATGACCTACCAGACCAGCATCTTCACTCGAGAAATATGATCTCATAGACTTGACTGCTTTGGACAATTTGTTGGACATTCCCTTGTCAAGAACTAGGCCTTCAACATTTTCAGTTCCCTGATAGAAGAACAACAATTGTTTATTCATTATAGCCGATCATAATGCACATACAACACCAAAGAGTAAGATTCTTACAGTTTTTGTACTCAATATATCAAAGGAATCTCTGTATCGCCAAACTCTGCTTCTTTTCCGAGGCTCCCAAGGGGATTCTAGGCGGATAATTTCTCTTCCCATATCTTGAATCAGCGAATGCACTTTCAGCCTATCCTTGTCCATTTCGAACAGACATCTGTCTGAAAGAATTTGAATTCCTACTACTGAGAAAAAACCGCATCCATCGAGTATAGTAACTGCATAGTCTTTATCCTTTCCAACAAAAAAACAGACAATATCGAGGAATAGATTCTGTACATCATCATCTGGGAGCAAATCATAGCTGATTCTGAGTTTTTCCAAGATCTTATTGTCAGGGATTGCCTTTAATTTCATCAATGCACTCTCCCACACCTCTATACTTCTGTCACAAAGAGAAGAACCTAAAACTTTGAGAGCCAAAGGAATTCCTTTGCAGTGAAGTATCACATTTTCTGAAATGTCCTCGTGATCTTCTGAAGGTTTTTCTTTTCCAAAAGCATGCCAGCTGAAGAGTCGAATAGATTCTTGAGCATTCAATGGTGTGACCTTATACATCTTATAACTGCAGATCTCACTAGCATCAAACAGGTGCTGATTTCTGGTTGTTATGATTATTTTACTACCTGGATAAAACCATTCTCGCATCCCAAGAATGGCATTTAGCTGATCTCGATCATCCACATCATCGAGAACAAGAAGAATTCTTCTGCAATGGACAGCCTCTTGAATCTTGATGACTCCTTCATCAACATTGTATATCTTTTCAACCTTCTTTCCTAGAACATTTGAAAGAAGTTGTCTTTGTAGACTTACCAGACCATCATGTCTTTCTGAAGTTTTATTCACATCAGCAAGAAAGCTGCAGCCATCAAATTTGTCAAAGTTAAGATTATAAGCAGTCTTGGCAAGGGTAGATTTACCTATCCCCCCAATACCATATATAGCCATAATATCAACACTAGTTGATCCATCTTGCAACCAGAGATTTATGTCTTTAACTCGAGAATCTATTCCAACGGGGTGGAGAGCTACACTCAAAACTGCGCGATTGAGTTTTCCTGCAACAACCTTCACAATCTCTTGAATAAACCTTGACTCACACCTGAAAATCATAATGAGTTCCATTTTCAGTCACATGAAAGATCATCTTAGAAAATGGAATGAAAAAATTTGTAATCTAGTAAGATCTTACCCATCAGATTGATTCTCCAACACCATTCCTCCCAAATCAGCAACTTCTGTTAGCGAAGCCTTCCATTCCTTCACCTTCTGCAACCATTCCAGTCTCCTTCCTTCGGTCCCGAATTTATATCTCTCTTCATACATTAAGAAAGCTTGTTCAAAACACCCTTTTTGTTTCCTGACTTCTGATGGATCCACATCATAAAACACAGGTAGAACGAAACGTCCAAAAGCTCTCTTGCTCTCAAGTATAAACACAAGTTCATCAAGGCACCTCTCTGAAGAGGTATAGTCTTTTGAGAAGACAACAATGAGAACTCTTGATTGTTGAATTGTTTTCTGCAATTCTTTGCACTCCTTTTCATCTATATCAAGTTCATCAACACTGAATGCGCGAATACCAGCATTTGATAAAGCTGAATGAAGATGATTTCCAAAAGACTTGCCTATTTTTGTTGCCAAACTCAGAAAAGCATGATAAGCAAACTGAGACATTTTTCTTGTTGTTGTTTTGATCAATCACTGATAAAAGATTGTTCTTTTGAGAAGCAATTCTTTAGAAGCCTTGAAGAGATAAATAGGTGATTTTGCATCTGCAGGGAGTCTAAGAAGGTACATGCATTGTTTCTACATGTCAAAATCAACAGGAAATACATGTTTTCTAAACTTTACATGACCTAAGATCAACATATCATTAACTAACCTAGAAAATGACAACAAATTGGCAATACTTATTTTGTTATTACACACTTTGTCTATTATTAATTGCAACAAGATTTGGAAAAACCAAGGTAAGAAGATGTTACTGCCTTTGTCCCAAAATATTTGTCATGTTTTGTCTTTCGAGAGCCAAACTATATGACTTTGGCCAACAATTATCATATATTTTTTCAACATATTGATACGAGAAGAATTACAATTTATAGTATCTTTCATATCTATATTTTTGTTTTAAAATATTAAATTAATTCAATCACCTTATTAGCTCCGAAAATTAGCCAAAAAGACTTTCGAAAAGCAAAACATGACAAGTATTTGAAATAGAGGGAGTACTTTAGTACATCTCAATAATATGACAGTGATTCCTACTATCCATGTGCAAGATTTATAATGTCAACCTTTTGGAAAACAATGGGTTAAATTTAAAAGATGAAAATAAAATTATGACTACTTTTCAACTGTTATGTGAACCATATTCTAGAATATTTAAAATGGGAAAATTAGACTTATTTGTTCACTTTCTTCTTTCCACGATTATGACCTTAGAGAACCAACATGTACCTCAATTTAAGCTAATTTTTTTCCAACACAAAACAGATTTGTCTGTAATATTGTTGATTTTCTAAGTCACACACTTGTCCTTATATTGACATTTATAGAGCAGCAAGAAGTAAAATATGAGTAACAACAACTAATTAAGGTGTAATCCAATTAGTTGGTATTACCTCTATGATTTTATTGGCTAGCTTCTATTATGTTTGATCTTAGTTAACTTTGAAAATCAATTATTGTTATAACTAGACGATTTATAGTCACATAAATAAGATTTGCTTATATTTTATCCTCTTCAGACCCCATTTGTGGGATTTCATTGAATATGTTGTTGTTGTTGCACATAGTCAAACACAATCATAGAAGAAATGATTATTATTACTTTGAGTGAAAGATTTTGCTTTTGACTTTGGTTCTTAAATTCTGCCCAAAAGGCATTTAGATTTGGAGTTTTGCTTCAAAATTCAAAATAGTACTCTCTTCTCTGTCTTGGTATACACCCTCAATGGACCGGCACTTATTAGTCCCTTGTTTTCCTTTTTGCTTTTTTTTCTGGCTTCTTTTGGAGAAACTGTGTCACAAATTGTGAATCTTGTTTATATTTTGAATCTTCTTTGGTAAAAATTTTAACTCCGCCCGAATATTTTTGGATTTTAGACTTGACAGTCTAAAGGACAATTATTATTGAATCCGATTCTGATATATAATTGTATTTCCTTCCTTTTCAATATTGGCATATTATTATTCCTACATGTGAAGAAGCAAATTCTTGATAGCCCATTTGTGTGGTGCTAATCATTTGAATTAACAAAGTCCAAATTCCTTTTTGCTTTTTCATTATAGTGTCTGAATTAGTTTGCACGCACATGAACTAATTTTATGGAGTACCTAATATTGCCTAGCCGAATAACTTGTTGACTGGAACACGGTGAACAGTAAACGCGTTTTACTGTTCATGAACAGTAAACGAGTTTTACTGTTCATGAACAGTAACGCGTTTTACTATTCACGCGTTTTCTCCCCCTATAAATAGAGGGCCTCTTGACC
>JBCEWC010019074.1:0-11613 GCA_038996855.1 Solanum aculeatissimum
ATGCTATCCCCCTAACACCCCTCCCCTTTCCCTTTTAATTATGTTATCCCCTCTAACACCCCTTCCTCTTTAATTATCTTATCCACCTAACATTCCCCTTCCTTCTCCTTTTCGCTTCCCTTTATTTGTTTACTTTAACTCCCAAAGTGTCTTCCCCATAATTGTTTGTTATTATCTGTTCTAAGTGTTATCGCTTTATATAAAAAATTGTCATTCCGTTCATACCTTCCCTTATTTGGGAACCTATTTTTTTTCTAGTTGATGTTGTGCATTTGTACATCTCCTGCCTCCTTTCAAAATCAATTTCAGAGAGCAAGCGCTTGCGTGGTGAATGGCGGATGGTCTTACCACCGTTGAACCACGTGCTTCTCACATAGGACCACCCTCCGTCCGTGTCTAACCCACTCTGTAGAAAATTAAGTTAGAGCTTTATCCACCCCCAAAATTAAGTCATGCATGCATAAGCCCTAGGTAGCTTGACTCACGAGGTCAATCTAAGATAATTGTAGTCAATCTATTTAAGTCTAAAAGGGTCCAATCACCCTTTAGATAAAATTGCATATTATGTGTCAATGTGATCACAATAAATTAATGCAAGCCAAATTATGTTAGTCGGAGTTTAGAAAATCTATTTGTTTTGTAGGTTTTGAGGTTCCATCAATGCTTTTGGAGAAAATTTAAAATTAAGATTATGCCAACCCTTCTTAACTTCCATTTATGTCTTTCAAAATTGTAATAGTTGTAATGATTATTAATAAAATAAATCTTTAAATCGTCTGTTCTTTCTTCTATTATTGTGCTAATTCTAAACTCCGAACAACATTAATAAGACTCAGATTTATAATTGTGATCACTTATTTGTCATCTTAGGCCCACCTCCGGCTCAATGAGGTCCTGTGCATTTAGGACACTTATTTGTTTTATTCGAGTATTCATTTAATTCGATTGTGAATGTTTCCTTCTATTCACTCTTAATTTGGCATCTTACCTTTCATCAAGTTTGTTGTCAATTATTTTTTTCCTTTCTTATTCAAAAAATATCATTGTCTTCATTCCATGCGTGTTTAGACCCATTATCACAGCATGATAGTAATTTACTCAGGCTTAGTTTTATCTTTTATAATAGTTGTCATTCTTGCTTATTAATGTTTTATTTACTTATTTAATCTCTTTCATTTAAAGGTTGTCTAATATTTGAGCATGGGATTGATTGAGGATCTGCAATATGTCAAATCTACTCAATATCCGCAAAAATACCAATCGTCCTTCTTCTCATCCAATCCAAAGTACCTTGTGGACTCTCTCCCCTCATTCTATTCTTTCTCGCACTCTCCCTCGATCAATACCTCCAACAAATATCTATTTTGGTGCTTTGCAAAGTGTTGAAGCACATGATGAGACAGAAAAATCCGACTTGAATGCACTACAACAAAGAATTCTTGATTTGGAAAAATGGGTGAATGAGAAATTATGCTCAAAAAGTATCCACGACTTGAGGTACGAGAATTTATGCCTACATCCAAGAGTTGAATTACCATTAGGATTCAAAGTTCCAAAATTCAACATGTTTGATGGACACGAAAATCCAATTGCACATCTCAAGGATTATTGTAGCAGATTAGTGGGTATAAAAAATAACGAAGCTCTTCTAATGAGATTATTTATTCAGAGTTTATCTGGAATAGCTTTCGCTTGGTATGTTAAACAGGATTTTGACAAATGGTTTGGGTGGGAAGATATGGCTCGAGACTTTGTAGAGCAATACAAATTCAATATAAGAAATGATCCTACAATGTTAGATTTGCTCGAGGTAAAGAGAATGCCTCATGAATCTTTTGAAGAATATGTCACACGATGGAGATTAGAAGCTTCTAAAATACGCCACCTACCATATGAAGAGGAGTTAGTCCAAACTTTCATCCGATCACTTGATGGCATATATTATAAGACTTTGTTTTTCACAACCATTCAAACTTTTGACAGTCTTATTCGAATTGGAAAAGAATTAGAATATGATATACAGACAGAAAGAATATCTTATGAAAAAACTCCCGTTCAAGCATTAAATGATAGGAGCAAGGATGCTTCAACCTCTATGCCTCAAGAGCACTGCATCCAAGATACTTAACAAGTTCATGCCATTTTTGGTGTGCATCCCAAGCCTCTCAATCCTTAAGTTTCTCCTGCACAGTCTGACTTTTATACAAGTCTCTCAAAAGTTTATCAAACACATTCTGAGGTAAGAAGGCCTCGTACCTTTACTCCCTTAAGTGAGACGTTGACTAGTATTTTTCAAAGATTATGGACTCAAGGGCTTTTGAAACCAAGAAAAGGATGGATTCCTGCATACCCTTTTCCAGCCTTTGATCCCTCTAAGACTTGCATGTATCACTCAAATATTCAAGGTCATAATACTGAGGAGTGTCAAGCACTGAAGAACAAGATTCAAAATTTGATCGAAAAAGGAAAAGTGATAGTGCAACAAAGGCCACTAAACAGTAATTGCAACTCATCTGTGACGAACTTTGCTATTGTTGAAGGTGATCTTACAAGGCATTTGTCAAAGAAGCGTAAATCAGGTCAAAGGATTTGATAAAAAATGATTCTTACTCCCTATCTACGTTATCTTTCATTTTGTTCCTTTCTCTTGTATCCCTGAGCTACGTTAGACCTGATTTTCTCTTGGATACGTAGGCAGCCCTATTATTGGGTCCGGTCTGTATCAATAAAAAATTTCTTTTTCACCTATAGCTAATTCGATCAAATCCTTTAAATCAAATCTAGAGTTGATTGATCCAATTTCTAGACACAATTGACCTGCAGATCCAAAATCAAGCATTAATGTTCGAATACTAGACAATCACTTCCTTTTTAGCTGAAAAGTTTATTTGAGTGAAGCAGGAATATAAAGATCTCACAAGTCAAACTGGGGCAGAATTTTTGAGGTCCCCCAAAAATTCATGAGTATACAACATCCTTAACACAGAAGAAGTGAAAATACTCTAAATTGGGGCAAAAAGTTTTGAGAAGTTCTAAAAAATTTCATCACAATGGAGTGCCTTTTCAAGCTTCATGAGATCAAAAATAACAAAGGTATGATCCTACCTTGTCTTTCAAAACTCACCATTTTTCTTTGAATGCAGGAACAAACAATATTTGGGTCTACTGTTATAGCTGACAGAAAGAGCTACTATTTCGACCAAGTTATTATTTGGGCCAACTACAAATCAAGTAACTACTTTGATTATTCAAATTTCATTATCATTTGGGGCCTACTATCAATCATGTTATTGCATTTAGGTTCATCCGCCTTACAATAGGACATTCAGGTGTGTTCGCCTTATAATAGGATATTCAGGTTCGTCGTCTTACAATAGGACGTTCAGGCTTGTCCGCCTTATAATAGGACATTCAGGCTCGTCCGCCTTATAATAGGACAGTCAGGTTTGTCTGCCTTATAATAGGACATTCAGGTTCGTCCGCCTTACAACAGGACATTTAGGTTCGTTCGCCTTACAATAGAACATTAAGGCGTGTTTGCCTTACAATAAAACATTTAGGCTCATTTGCCTTATAATAGGATATTTAGGTTATTAACGTTTGTTATCACATTATCATATTCTTATACGCTAACAAATCTATTCAATATTTATCTTGTCTTTGAAAGTTAGTTGGACCAGTGCAATCCTTTCAAGAAAGGCCAAGTGTTTATCGACATCCCTTTTCTCAAAACAGATACGATTTCTTATCTGCTCTTGTTATTTGTTTTCTAGCATTCATCGTATTGGTTCACATTTTTATATTTATGAACTAATCATTCTATTTAGTTATATTAGAAACTACAGGTATCGAAGGCTTCTCGTTTCTTAGACGTAATTCTTTAATCCTATATAATTGTTTTGACATAAGTCATTCTCGCACCCTGCCTTGACTCATCGTTCGTACCACCTCATGCACTAATCTTTTTCATTCAAGCCACTATCGCTCCTACTTCAAGTCCAGCATCAATAATTTTATTTTTAGGAATTTCAATCGTTCCTGAATCCAGAACTATAAACGGCCTGATTCTCGTATAACCAGAGATATGTAGGCGACTTAAAATCGAAGTCTCGGTTGTAATTTTTCACAAACCCTTTTCGGTCCCTCCTATAATATTTCATCAGTCGGACAAAATCGGCTACTCCGTCAACTTTTTTTGCTCAACAATTCATTTTTCATTCCCGAGCAAAGAAGGGGCAGCTGTTGACACCCAATTTTGACTGACCTAAACCCTTTTTAGATTGTCATTTGATTAAAATAGATATTTTTAAATAAATGAGTTTACTTCAAATTTTATCCTATAATTACGTATTTTAATACTTTTTAATTTTCAAAATTCGTTCGTTATGTGAAATTTTTATTATAAATTATTTTTATTATTACTGTTGTTATTGGCATTATTATTTTATTACTATTATTATTATTCACTCTATTATAATTATTTTTTATTACTAATATAATAGTAGTAGTAATATTTATTTACTTATTATTATTATTATGGTGATATCGTATCTTAAATACATTATAAATATTTTTTAAATATATCTTGTTGTTTTATCAATTTTTAATTTAAAATAATAATTTTAATACGCTTAATATTTTACATAATAATTTTAGAATATATTACGTATTTTCTTTACATAAAATTACTATTTAAAAATGATGAATGTCTTTATGAGTTTATTTTAATTATTAATTAGATGACAATTTATTCAACCTCATTCCAATTTATTCAATTCGTGACCTTTTTAATCAAATTCATTTAAATTCTAATTAATTTCTACACCATTTATTTCAATTCTAGTCAAATTCTTGTGCAATTTCTTTCAATTCTAGCCTGAATTGATTCAATTTGCAACTTAATCTTTAAAACCCAACTCATTTTTATCAAGATTCAATCTCATCCGTCCATTACTCTGATCCAACGACTGAGGTTAAATCCCCATTTTTTCCTTTTCAATTATATTACCATCCCCCAAAACCCTCAAAATTATCCATTTTTCCCTTTTCAACACCAACAACAATGGTCGCACCTCTCCTTCACAAACCCACTGTCATCTCCTCCGAAACCCGCCAGCAAAACCCAAACCGTCGCCGCCCATCATCTCCTTCGTCGCCAACCTCCCTCTCCTCCTCTTCTTCCCCTCCGCTTCACCTATTGTCTCCCTTCGTTGTCGTTTCACCAACTCCAGCCACCAGTCACCCCTCCTCTACTCTTTCTCTCCTCGTCTCTTTCCCCAAAACAGCGATCAGGTGACCCCTCGCCTCTTCTCCAAACCACCGTGAAACCAGACTCCGGTCACTTTCTCTCTCTCCTCTATCACTGCTTCAGCAGCAACCAACCTTATCTCCACTTCGAAACTCCTCGTCACTCCGTCCAACCCTCTCCCCCCTACAAAACCAGTTGCCAACCTCTCTCTCCCTTACCATCATCAACACCAAAGCAATCCCTTCGTGCAGCAGCGACCCTCTCCCTTGCCTTCACTTTTCACCGGGTAGCAAACCCCAAAGCACCGCCGTCCTCCTCACCCTCGATTCCCCAGGGCACTATTGAGCAAAGCCACGAGACCACTGAGCTTCGGTCAAGTTTGAATCACTAAAAAAAATAGTTTGGATTTTGAATCATGACATGTTCGGTTTGATTTCTTCACCTGTAATTTCTTATTGTTTTGCTTCTTTCCCGATGAATTCAAATATGAGCTGACATGATTGTGAGTTGAATATGTCACCCTCAATTTGATTTTATTCGAAATGACTGAATTGGTTCAGATTCAATTAAGACTTTAGCTTTTCTTGTTAATTCGCTCGGTATAAGTTATGTTGTTAAGATTAATAGGATTGATTGTTGACTTAGTTAGTTTTAGTTGATTTGGTCAATTGTGTAGTTAAAATTTCTTTCGAAGAGTGTGATTTACTAGAATAATTGGACCGTATTTTACAAATTTCACTTTCTTATATGTAGCTTTTAAGGGGTTTGATTCTATTTTTCTTTGTCTGTCAATGGTGAGTATTTTTAATTATGATCGATTCCGATTGTGTTAGAGTTAATTGATCTAGTATGTATGGTAATATTTTGGTCAAATTGCTTAGTTGTCTGATTTAATCTATTCCGGTTAATTGATTTCTTTTATTTATGGTAACTTTTCTTAAATTGATTTTTTGAGTTTTATTCTTGGCTACTTTGATCAAATCATGGCTATATTCTCTAAATCATTTTTTTATGGTAGTATTAAAATTGATTATGTGATTTACTTGCCTTTCATTGTTCTCCTTTCTTCTAGTATATAAACAAGACTTCTCACTTTTCATGGACTTTTTTCTACAAAAAAAAGAAGAAGACTCTTACACACAGACAGATTCTAGACAACTACAAAAGTTTCTTACGCCTCTCAAAATACTATAGATTATTCTCACTAGATACGTCTTGAAGATCTTTTTTTCTTTTGCATACCTTTGAATATTTTCTTGTTATTGCGGGTTTTCTTCAATATAAAAATCCCCTTGGGCACAAGCATTGCTCGGGATCCTTGAGATTCTTGTGAACTTGACGTGTCAAGGGTGGAGGGTGATTTTAAAATTTGGGTTATTATTAATCTTCGATCTTAGTATGTATTCTTCTCTTTTTGGTTGTTTATTCTTAAATATCGTAATGTTTCTTTTAGTTTTTGTCTGTATTTTAGCAGGATTTTTTAGCCCATTTGGGAGGAAGAGCTCGCCTCGGACGGAAAATATTTATATTTTGTTATCTTTGTATCATTTTCCTTTCTTTATTCTTTTTGTATTAGTTTGTAATATTGTAACTCTAATAATAATAAAGCGGGGATTATGGGGGAAGGGGAATCTACGTCTATATGTTTATTTTATTTATTTGTGTGTGCGTATTAGATACCCTGCCTATAGAATTTAATTGCTTAATTTTCTTTAGTATGCTAACGGATAAATTTTATTACTATCATATATGATTCACTCACCTCATTATGTTTTGAAACCACCATTATTTATTTAATTTTACATGACCTTAAATTAGAAGATCATGCTTTTAAAATTTAATAGTATTTTTATAATAATAAGGCTTATTAAATATTTATACACTTTGAATATACATTTTTTTTGTCATGTTAAATCGCATTGTGATCATGTATGTTAAATTTCAAATGTTTTTTTTTTTCATACCGATAATACCTATAGGATTTCGAGTTATAAAACTTTCATTATGCATTTTAACATATTAAAAATGTGCAAGTTTTAAATAAATTTGTTTTGAGCTATAAAACTCAAAATTATACTTATAAGTTATATCTTTTCCTATCACATGATTTAGAATACTTGTTTAAATTTTAGATTGTTACTATACTTATCATGTTTAAATATTTTTAATATACCCTTTCGAAGTTATTGGATTTAACTTTAAAAATGTTATTTTGAACTTCGATAAATATTTTTCAAGGCTTTTAAAGAAAAAAAAATAAGAATAAGAATAATAAAATCATAGTCATGTACACACTTAGCATGCCACACACTTTGTCCTATTTGTGTCTTCTAAGCATGTTAATTTATTAAAGGCATATTTAAGACTTTGAATGCTAACTGCTCGTTTTATTTGTTTTGACTAACGCGTGTCTAAATAGGAAACTCTATATTCTCCTTAAGTCTAGAGCCGCCAAATTTAGAAAAGTCCAATGCCTCTTGGACAGTAAGAGGGACGTTAGGCACTTTTAGGAATCGTTAGATTTTTCATTCTCTTTTAGTAACGCCTTTTAAGTTAAATAAAAATAAATCAAACTTAGGAGGGGTAGGGGTAGATAGGACCCTCGAAAATGATGATTAAAACTCGAGCTTTGATGAGAACGAAACCTTGAATTTCGTCACTTGGCTTAAATAAGCCATGTGAGCTAAATACGACAAACTTGATTTGTCTTCCGAAATATAAAAGCCGAGTAAACTGATCCGAGTGGAAAATAAATCGCTTAGTTTCAATATTTCTCTCCTTTGTTTATTCCTACTTGTTTGGGGTAGATTAACTCTTCTTTTAATTGTTTAATTATTTGTTTAGATTATTCTTTTATCACTTAGACAATTTTTAGGATAAACTTTTTATAAGAGACCTTCATTTGAAACCCACATAGAATAGAAATACGATCGGGACCCGCATTTGCGGACTTCGAGGGGTGCCTAACACCTTTCCCTCGAGGTAACCTGAACCCGTACCTAGTCTCTGGTTAGCTTTGATCCTTAGGTTTAGAATCAGGACTAGAAAGGTGTCCTAATGCACCTCAAATCATTTGGTGGCAACTCTTCCTTCAACAAATTTAAATTTCAAAAGAGTCCTTGCCACGACGTCGTTCAGGTTCCTGTTTTTCGCAAAGAAAAATGGAGCGCGCCAAGTACTCCTACTGCATATGTAACATCAGGACTAGTACAGTCAATCACATATCTCAAACTTTCAATTATGCTCGCATATTCCTTTTGATTTACCACATTATTTTCATTTTGTACAGGAAACAAGTGAACACTTGAATCAGAAGAAGTTAAAGCATGTTTGCAATCAAGAAAGTTATATTTTTTCAAAATTTTCTCAACATAATGTGACTGGTCAAGGAAAATTCCATCACATGTTCTAGTAATTTTTATTTCAAGAATAAAATTTGTCTCATCAAGATCGTTCATATCAAAATGGCTTCTAAGAATATTTTTTGCTTCATCAATAATATTCATATTAGAGTCAAAGATCAATAAATCATCAACATATAAACAAATAATAACATGTAAATTATTTCAACACTTATGATATATGCACTTATCACACTCATTTGTTTTAAACCCATTTTCAATCATGCAGGAATCAATTTTTTCATGTCATTGCTTCGATGTTTGTTTCAAGCCATATAGGGATTTAGTTAGTTTACACACTTTGCTTTCTTGGCCTGCTTCAACAAAACCCTGGGGTTGTTTCATATAAATCTATTCATTTAGGTCTCCATTTAAAAAACAGTTTTTACATCCATTCGGTGAATTTGCAAATAAAAAATTGCAACCATAACAATTAAAAGTCTAATGGATGTAATTCTAGTTACCGGAGAAAAAGTGTAAAAAAAACTCTAAGCCTTCAAGTTGCTTAAATCCTTTTGCAACTAGTTTAGCCTTATATTTATCAATAGATTCATCCGATTTTAACTTTTTTTGCAAGACCCATTTGCAATCAATTGTTTTACAACCCAGTGGTAAATCAACTAACTTCCAAATTTTATCAGAAATTAGTGATTCCATTTCATCATTTACAGCCTCTTTCCAGAAAATTGTATCATGTGAAGACAATACTTCTTTTAAAGTAAGAGGGTCATCTCCAACATTAAAAACATAAAAATCAGGACCAAAATCTTTTTCTACTCTAGCTCTTTTACTTCTCCTTAACTCAAAATCATCAGTTACTTTATTTTTTAAAGTAGTAGAAGAAGAACTAGGCAGTGATAAAATATTTTGTTCAATCCTTTACCCCATTATTTTTAGAACCAAAAGAAATTTTATTTTCATAAAAAATAGCATCATCTGATTCAATAACAATATTATCTTCAAGATTAAAAAATTTACAGGTTGTACTATTTGAAGCATAACCAAGAAAAACACAAGTAGTAACTTTCTTACCCAATTTTGTAATCTTGGGATCTATTAGCCTCACAAAGGTTAGACAACCCCAAACTCTTAGATATCCCAAGTTTGACTTGTGACCTTTCCATAACTCAAAAAGAGTTAGTTTAGTCTTTTTATGAGGCACACGATTCAACACATAACAAGCAGTCAGAATAGTTTCACTGCAAAAATTTAAAGGTGCACTTGACTCAATAAGCATGGCATTAGTCAATTCAACCAAAGTTCTATTTTTCCTTTCCGCTACACCATTAGATGCAGGAGAATAAGGAGGAGTAGTTTCATGAATTATTCCCAATGATCTAACAAAAGAATTAAACTCATTTGACTCATATTCACGGCCTCTATCACTTCTAATTCTTTTTATTTTTCTTCCAAACTGATTTTCAACCTCATGAAGATATACTTTAAAACACTCAAGAATATCACTTTTATTTTTCATTAAGTAAACATATGTAAACTTAGAAAAATCATCAATGAAAGTGATAAAGTATCTATCTCCTCCACGAGTTAAAATTTCTCCAAGTTCACAAATATTGGTGTGAACTAATTCTAATAACTCAATTTTTCTTTCAACTTGAAAATGAGGCTTTTAGTGATCTTGGCTTTGCTACAAGCCTCACACTTTTCAAAGTTCTTTTTAATCATTGGGATTAATCCTAGACTACCCATGATTCCAACATATCAATCATTTATATGACACAAAAAAATATACCAAAAATTAGTAGAAGAAAGTATGTAAGCAGAATTAGAAATTTTATTCATTTCAACATTCAGTTTAAACATCCCATCACAAGCATACTCCTTTCCCACAAAAATACTCTTTTTCACAATTACATACTAATTAGATTCAATAATTTGTTTGAAACCTGTTTTATTAAGAAGAAAACTTGACATCAAATTTTTTCTCATGGAAGGAGTAAAAAGTACATCTTTTAAAGTTAATACTCTTCCAAAGGTAAAACACAATTCGACATCTCCCATTTCAAGCACTTGAGTAGTGTGAAAATCACCAAGTATGATGGATTTGGGCTCCTCAAAAGGAGTATAATTTTTAAACCAGTCTTTGTCATAACAAACATGACAGTTTGCACCAAAATCAGCCCACCATTCATCAACATTCTCAACCATAAATATGTCTGTAATCACCGCCACAAAGGGTTTTTCGGTAACATTTGCTTGAGGTGTAGGACCACGTTTTCGATATTTACAAAATCGAGCAATATACTAACTCTTGCCACAGACAAAGCATGGTCCCTTATCTTGAACTTTTTGATTTTGTGCTTGATTATTTTTACCATTATTTTTCTTGGGAGGTCTACCATTCTTTTTCTTGAAAATCTTCTTCTTAGGCTTCATAGAAGTATTTTTGTTAGATTCAAGAGTATCATTATTCAAAGTAACTAAATTTACCTTCGATGTAGTGTTTCTCTCTTCTAATTATTAAAGTGCATCTCCGCCCCTTGCCTCCTCCTCCATACGAATTTTCATTATCAACGTCTTAAGAGAGGTTTTCTTTTGTTTGTGGCACATAGTTTTTTGAAATTCCTTCCAAGAAGGTGGAAGTTTATCAACTATGTCACCAACAATAAGTTCATCCCCAATTTTGATCTCCTCGGACCTAAGCTCTCCAACAATGATTATGAAGTCTTGAGCTTGATCTACCACTGATTTGTTGTCCACCATTTGGTGACGAAAAAATTGGTTAATTACATATTTTTTCGCTTCAGCTTCTTCGGTATCATACTTACTTTGCAATGTTTTCCAAAGTTTCTTTGCACTAGAGTAAGTTCTATCATAATAATCATAAAAATTATCAGATAGACAATTAAGAATATATGTCACGACCCGAATAGGGGCCTAGATGTGACATGGCGAAAGAGGACCCGAAGGGCCTCGATCAAGCCATCATAGCATCATTACACTCAT
>JBCEWC010019075.1:0-11613 GCA_038996855.1 Solanum aculeatissimum
AGCCTTATTACCCTTAAGTTCTATCCAGATTCATATATGCCTTATACAACATGCCACAATATGCATATTATGAAAGATGAGAAATACGGGGTCTCACATGATGCATGAATGCAAAACCAACATAATCATTGTGGGGATGTGACCTCAATCGACAAAAAGAGAGATCAAGCGAGCTACTACTTAAAATTGGACTAATTTCCACGTAGATCCCAAGTCAACCCTAAATAGGGGAATACAAATCAATCCTTAAAAGGGAGAATCCCATGTTGGCACATGGTTTGACGGAAAGGAGTATGGACCCTTGGAGATAGTCCACCCCGACTCAAATCCCTCGATACTAAATCACAACCCATGGGAATATGTTCACGTATACAAGCTTTCAAAAATGGAGATTCAATACTTTGAATCAATGTAATGCAAGGTTGGGCTAAAAAGACAAATCGTAATTCAAGTATCAAGTTCAAGGATCAATGCATAGGAGTAGCTAATTCTAAACAATTACAAGATGGTGTAAACACCCAATATTCTCAAAGATCCAAGTCAAGACAAGTTGTGATCACAATCTAGTCATATCTCGTGTCTTACCAAAAATCAAGTCAAGTCAAGTCAAAGGGGGACTAGCCCATAACAAAAGTTTCATAAAAATCAAATTTTCATGCTCATGAATGCAAATGTCATGAATGATCAATGAATAACATGGGTAATTGATATCAACATTTAAATTTTTATACTAAAATAGATTCATAATTAAATCATAAGGAAATCAACAATTAAAATCATAATTCATACTACCCATGCTTGTATTGAAGAATTAAAGGGACATGCATATTTGAACCTTCATAAATCCAAAGGAATTCAACAAATTAGGGCTTAATTTACCCTAAAATCAATAATTAAGTACAGCTCATACTTCAATTTAATTAAATTATTCATAATTTAAAAGACCCATTTGCAAAGTGAGCTTGAAATTCATAAAATTGAAGAAAAGGGGTTTTGGGCTTCATGGTTTAAAGGAGAACCACGAATCAATCCCATATACCTAGATTAACCAAGAAGAGCAAGAAGAATTGATGGAGAATAGAGCCCTCCCTTGATTTCCAAGCTTAGTCTTCAATGGAGCTTTGAGAAGAGAGGGTTGAAGACAAATTATAAGTGTTAAAAGGGTTTTGAATTGAATGAGGGTGTAAAGGCTAAATCAAGAGTTTAGGAGAGCTTAAAAATGCTAAAACGTCCCTAGGATTAGTTGAAAATTATAATTAAACCATTAATGAAATGATGAAGAAAACTGGAAACATCACTGACAAAGGCCACTACACAGACCGTGTAGTGACTCATGGTCCGTGAGTATTTTCGTGAGCCTCAACTTAAGAATGATACACCAACCTTGCAACGGATAGGAAAAGTTTGAAACGTCACCCCCACGGTCAACTACACGGACCGTGAGAAGTCACATGATCTGTGAGCTTTCCCCGTGAAGCCATACTTGAAGAATCGTCTTGCCAACAAAGATACCATACTTAGAAAAATTTACCTCTCGCAACCATACAGTAGTCACACGAGCCATGAGGCTTCACACAGACCGTGAGGCAGTCCGTGGAGCCTCCCTTGGCTCAGAGCCTTCCTTGGCTCAGAGCCTTGGTTGCTGGCTGACAACATCCCACGGACTGGTTCACGACCCTTGAGGCTCCATACGGCCATGAACCCCACCATCAAGTTGACGTGATTCCCAGAACGTTAACCTTATACATAGAATCGATCCTTAGGCCAAGGCCATCCCAAAACACTTTAGCATGCCTCGTGAGAGGCCACACGGCCCATGAGTTTGCCGTGAGGCAGTGCCTTAGCCAATCCTCCTCTTCTTTCTTTTCCAAAACGAATCCCTGTGCAGGCAGTCTCACTGTAAAGGTCATAACATCTATATCCGAACTCCGAATTAAGTGAAATCAAGTATGTTGGAAATATAACTCAAAGAGCTCTAATTTGAAAGGTTGTGTCTCACACAGTTCATCCCATGCCAAGAGATATGATCTTTTAAAGCCAGTACTTACACAAGACATCATGCAAAACTTAACCAATGTGATTCCTTTGAACATGGCCACTTATGAGAGACTCATGACGATCATTAGCCAACTAAAGTAAACTCGAATCAAACCTCAAAAATTCATCACCAAGTTCAAATTTTTTTGGGTTGTTACATCATCTCCCCCTTGGAATCATTCATCCTCGAATGGGCTAGAACAAGGCTTGAAAGACTCGATTTAAACAAGAAACGTTTCAACATAAAATATAATGCATCATTCATCATTTTATAAAGTCGTTTAAACTCATGCCAAAACATCATTCAAATCATTTTGTGAACATGTATGTATGTCATGCTATGAAACTCAATAATTAAAGAATTAGGACCATTCGGAAAAAGATAGAACCTAGTACCTTAGACTTGAGTTGATTGGAAAAGATAGAGGTATCGCTTCATCATATCCAACTCCGCTTCCCATGTCGCACCCTCCACATGTTGGTTCCTCCAAAGTACTTTAACCGAAGCTACCTCCTTGTTGCGAAACCGTTTTACTTGCCTATCCAGAATTTCAATTGGTACCTCTTTATAAGTCAAGTTCTCCTCAACCATAAAACCCTTCAAGGGTACAATTGTCTTAGGGTCGCCGACCAACTTCCTCAACATTGAGACATGGAACACCAAATGAATAGAACTCATATCTTAAGGCAACCCTAATCTATAAGCCACATTGTCAACCCGCTCAACGATCTCATAAGATCCGACATACCGAGGACATAACTTGCTCTTTTTGCCAAAATGCATGATGCCCTTCATAGGTGATACCTTTACATAAACCCAATCACCTACATAAAATTTAAGGTCTCTTTTTCTAACATCCGAATAGGACTTTTGGCAACTTTGAGCCGTCTTCAATCTTTCCCTAATCAACTTCACTTTTTCTATAGCTTCAACCACTAAATACGAGCCTAACAATGCCATCTTATCCAGCTCAAACCATCCCACCGAGGATCTACACCTCCTACCATACAAAGCTTCAAATGGAGCCATACCAATGCTAGTGTGGAAACTATTATTGTAGGCAAACTCGATAAGTGGTAGATGATCATCCCAATTTCCTTTGAACTCCAACACACTATCCCTCAACATATCCTTCAAAGTTTGAATTGTCCTTTTGGCTTGTCCATCGGTTTGGGGTGGAAAACGATGCTCAATTTAATATTAGTGCCAAGCCCTTTTTGAAACGATCTCCAAAAATGAGAAGTAAATTGGGTGCCACAATCCAATATGATGGACCTCCGTATATCATGCAACCTCACCAATTCCCGAATATATAGTTTAGCATAATCTTCGGCATTATAAGTAGTCTTAACCGGTAGAAAGTAGGCTGACTTGGTCATTCGATCAACAGTAACCCATATAGAATCAATCTACTTACGAGTACGGAGCAACCCAACTATGAAGTCCATATTCACATCTTTCTACCTTCATATGGAAATATAAATATCATGGGCCAAACCATTGGGCCTTTGGTGTTCCACCTTCACTTGTTGGCAATTCGGACATTCTGACACAAACTTGGCTATGTATTTCTTCATGCCATGCCACCAATACATCTCTCTCAAGTACCTATACATCTTAGTGGATCCCAGATGAATAGAGTATTAGGAATTATGAGCCTCACTCAGGATAACCTCCCTAAGGTCATCGACATTTGGGACACGCAGCTGGTCTTAATACCGTAGCACACCATCTCCCCCATGGGAGAAAACCTCTATCTTATTTTTGGCAACCAACTTCTTTAAATCAATCAAGAAAGGATCTAAATCCTGCTTCACGTTTACATCAACAATCACGGAAGACTCGGACCCACTTTGAACAAGAATATCGCCATCGTTTGAGTCGATAAATCTAACACCCAACCTACCCAAATGGCACACATCCATTATAATTTCCTTCTTCTCTTCATCAACGTGTGGCACACTACCCATGGAAGTCTACTAAGGGCATCTTCTATGACATTTGCCTTGCCAGGATGATATAGGACACTCATGTCGTAGTCCTTGAATAGCTCCAACCATATCCTTTGTCTCAAGTTAAGGTATCTCTGGGTGAATACATATTGCAAACTCTTATGATCGGTGAAAACATCTACATGTACCCCATATAAGGAATGCCTCCAAATCTTCAAAGCAAACACCATAGCTGCCAACTCAAGATCATGGGTCAGGTAGTTTTGTTCGTGCACCTTCAATTGTCATGATGTATAAGCTATTACCTTACCATGTTACATAAGTACACATCCCAATCCAATCCAAGAAGCATCATAATATACCACAAATCCATCTGGTTTGTTTGGTAAAGTCAAAATAGGAGCCAATCTAAGTCGATCCTTCAAAGTCTAAAAACTCTTCTCACACTCATTCAACCACACAAACTTAGCTTTCTTCTGAGTCAACTTAGTCAACAGGGATACAATGGAAGAGAATCCTTCAACAAACCTTCAATAATAACCAGCCAATCCAAAGAAGTTTCAAATCTCGAAAGGGGTCAATGGTCTAGGTCAATCCTTCACCGCCTCGGTCTTCCTGGGATCAACCTTAATACCATCACCGGACACCACATGACCCAGAAAAGAAATCTCTCCCAACCAAAACTCACATTTACTAAACTTGGCAAACAACTGCTTCTCCCTCAAGGTTTGAAGCACTAACCTCAAGTGATCCATATGCTCCCGCTCACATCGGGAGTAAATCAGGATATCATCGATAAAGACTACCACAAAACTATCAAGGAATGGCTTGAACGCCCGATTCATGAGATCCATAAACATCATTGGGGCATTGGTCAAACCAAATAACATTACCACAAATTCAAAATTCCCATAACGAGTCCGGAAAGCTATCTTTGGAAAATCACACTCCCTTACCTTCAACTGATGGTAGCCCAAACAAAGGTCTA
The DNA here is from genome assembly GCA_038996855.1 of Solanum aculeatissimum. Classification (NCBI taxonomy): domain Eukaryota; kingdom Viridiplantae; phylum Streptophyta; class Magnoliopsida; order Solanales; family Solanaceae; genus Solanum; species Solanum aculeatissimum. The sequence goes on from JBCEWC010019075.1 coordinate 4,979, forward strand.
TCTTTGAGAAATGAGTGGATCCTTGAAGTTTATCAAACAAGTCACCTTGTTCAACTACCGATAATCAATGCACATTCAGAGCGAACCATCGTTCTTACTCACAAACAACACGCGAGCACCCCAAGGTGAAATACTTGATCTGATGTAGCCTTTTCCTAACAAGTCTTTCAACTGATCCTTCAACTCATTTAGTTCAGCCGGAGCCATACGGTAATGCAAAATGGAAATAGGTTGAGTATCCATTAGGAGATCTATACCAAAATCTACTTTTCTATCAGGAGGGATGATGGGCAAGTCTTCGGGAAACACATCAGAAAACTCATTAACCATCGAAACTAATTCAAGAGTAGGTCACTCAACCTTCACATCTCTAACCCTCATAATATGATAGATACATCCCTTAGAAATCATCCTCCGGGCCTTGAGATAGGAAATAAATCGGCCCTTAACAACAGAATCACTACCCTTTCATTCCACAACAGGTTCATTAGGAATCTGGAATCTGACTTGTCTAGTCCTACAATCGACCGAGGCATAATCAGCATGCAAAAAATCCATCCTAAGAATAATATCGAAATTAAACATCTCAAGCTCTACAAGGTCATCGGGAAAGCTTTTGTGCAAGACAAAAACAGGATAACCACGATACATTTTTCGGGCAATGATTGACTCACCCATGGGAGTATAAACCGAATAAGGTTCCCTCAAAGTTTCAGGACTCAAACTAAATTTAACAGCCAACAAAGGAGTCACAAAATATAAATTTACACCTGGATCAAGCAAAGCATAAGCATCAAAATCAAAGACTTTTAACATACCGGTCACCACATCCGGAGCCTCATCCACCTTCTATCTGGCATGAAGAGCATAAAACCGATTACTCCCCCAGTTTGAGCTTTCGGCTGACCTGGACCACATGGAACCACTTGACTCTTCTTTGCATTATTGGGATAATCACCAACCTTGTGGTTCATACTTCTACACCCGTAGAAAACACCCGACACCTTTCTACATTCACCCGAGTAATTTTCTCCACACTAGCGACATCGAATAGGCAATGGTCCACCCTCAACTTGTGCCTTGGGAAAAGGCACCCTGGCATTGGCAAACCTCATATTTGAGCCTTGGCCTTATTGGAATCAGTCATTCCCACCACCACTCCTAGAGTTAGAGAACCCACCATCAAACTGGGGCCTCTTAGAGTCATTCACCCTCCTCTCCTTGAGTTTCTCTCCCTCAATTTGTTCAGCATAAGTCATAAGCGTAGATATATCCATCTCCCGAATCAGTATAATGGTGCGACATTCTTTCCTACCAAAGTAGAGACCCCAGAAATAAACTTGTGCATCCTTGTACAGGGATCAAATACTAGCATGGGAGCATACTTTGAGATCTTGGTGAACTTGAGAGAATAGTCCCTCACAAACATGCCACCTTGCTTGAGATTAACGAATTCGGTCATCTTGGCCTCCCTATGCTCAAGAGGAAAGAAGTGGTCCAGAAAAGCAAACTTGAACTCTTCCCAATCAACTTTCACATTAGCAACCCTCTCCACCAACCACTGATTGTACCACACCTGAGCTACTCTTTCAACTGATAGGTAGCCAGTTCAGCTTTCTTTTCAGAACTCACACCCATGACATTCAACACTTAAGTAAGCTCATCAACAAAGTCCTAGGCATCTTCATCAGCCTTAGAACCAAAGAACTCCGGAGGAATCATCCGAGTGAAGTCCCTCACCCTAGAGGCCAGAGTTTGACCATGAGTGGGATCAGTCGGCCGGACCTGATTAGCCACCACTTGAGCCAACATAGCAACCATATTTCAAAACTCAGCATGATTCACTTGCTCCCCTATAGGCTCTTGAAGGGCTTGTTCCTCATAAATTGGGACTTGTCTAGGGAGATGAGCTCTTCGTGGAGGCATCTTCTGAAAGAGTGACAAGAACACCCACAATTCAAGAAAAACTTAATGAACAAATCATAGCACGACATAGGAAACAATGAAGTGAGAAAATTCCTAAAACGTCGCCATAGCCTCTCATTCATAGGAATGGCGTGCATCACACCCATGAATAAGACTTTACTTGACGCGACATGTTGGAATCTGAGGATCATTTACAAACCTAATGCTTTGATACCATCTTTGTCATGACCCGAGAGTAGGATCTAGATTTGACATGGTGAATGAGAACCTGAGAGTCATCAATCAAGCCATCTTAGCATCGGTCCACACATCATTGGTTTGGAAGCACGTAAAAATAACAAGTAGCACATAATTCTAAGGGATTTCAGGGCTTAGGACTCAAGCTGTGGGGATGTTGTCGGGGGAGGGATTTGCATGAATCACATAACACATACATTCTAAGGGGTGGGTAAGTATTTCTCAAGCTATGGGGGCAAGAAGGGACTTGGGACTTCCCACATAAGCATATTTTCATCAAATCGTACCATAGTAACATAAACATAATCATAGGCAAAGCGTAAATCACCATAGCACCTTAATAAATACATAGTACAACGTACAAAAGGATCTGATATGTCCAACAACGCCTCTACATAGAATGAGATAGGGCCACGACACAACCTAGGCTCACCCTCAAGTCATAAAATATAAAAGACATAACAAAGCATAAGATAGAGGAAGGTGGGTCTTTCCCTTGAAATAAAGGGCTCACCACTAACAACAATCCAAGGTCTCCAAGCTAAACGTCTAAAGGTGGATAGGAGTCGTCTCTAGCCCCTACATAGTTAGAACATGTAGAAAACAAAGTATGGGTTAGCATAAATAATGCACTAAGTATGCGGGCATGTAATGCACATAAACATGGACCTACTAACCAAGATAGATAACAAAGGAACGTACCTATATAGAAGGAGTATATAAGCAAGAAAAATATTATACCAATATGCCATGAAATCCATGATGCATAAATGCAAAACCTACATAATCATAGCGAGGATGAGACCTCAACCAACAACAAGATAGACCAAGCGAGCTACTACTTGAAATTGGACTACTTGCCAGGTAGGTCCCAAGTCAACCCTAAAAAGGGGAATGCAAGTCAATCCCTAAAAGGGAGAATCCTATGTTGGCACATAGTTTGACGAAAAGGAGTATGGACCCTTGGTGATAGTCCACTCCGGCTCCAATCCTCGGTACTAAATCACAACCCACGGGAATACATATACGTATACAAGCTTTCAAAAATGAAGGTTCAATAGTTTGAATCAATGTAATGCAAGGTTGGGCTAAAAAGTCAAATCGTAATTCAAGTATCAAGATCAAGGATCAATGCATAGGAGTAACTCATTCTAAATAAGTACAGGATGGTGTAAACACCCAAGATTCTCAAAGATCCAAGTCAAGACAAGTTGTGATCACAATCTAGTCATATCCCATGTCTTACCAAAAATCAAGTCAAGTCAAGTCAAGGTAGGACTAGCCCATAACAAGAGTTTCATAAAAATCAAGTTTCCATGCTCATGAATGCAAATGCCATGAATGATCAATGAATAACATGGGTAATTGATATCAACATTTAAATCTTTATAATAAAATATATTCATAATTAAATCATAAGAAAATCAACAATTAAAACCGCAACTCATACTACCCATGCTTGAATTGAAGAATTAAAGGGACATGCATATTTGAACCTTCATAAATCCAATGGAATTCATCAAATTTGGGCTTAATTCACCCTAAAATTAATAATTAAATACAGCTCATACTTCAATTTAATTAAATTATTCATAATTTAAAAGACCCATTTGCAAAGTGAGCTTGAAATTAATAAAAATTAAAGACAAGGGATTTTGGGTCTTCATGGTTGAAAGGAGAACCATGAATCAGTCTCACATACCTAGATTAACCAAGAAGAGAAAGAAGAATTGATGGAGAATAGAGCCCTCCCTTGATTTCCAAGCTTAGACTTTAATGGACCTTTGAGAAGAGAGGGTTGAAGACAAATTCTAAGTGTTGAAAGGGTTTTGAATTGAATTAGGGTGTAAAGGCTAAATCAAGAGTTTAGGAGAGCTTAAAATGCTAAAACGTCCCTAGGATTAGTTAAAAATTACAATTAAACCATTAATAAAATAAAAAAGAAAACTGGGAACGTCACTGTCAAAGGCCACTACACAGAGCGTGTAGTGACTCACGGTTCGTGTGTCCTTCTGTGAGCCTGTTCTTGAGGATGATACACCAATCTTACAACGGATAGGAAAAGTTTGAAATGCCACCCCCACGGTCAACTATCCGGACCGTGACAGGTCACATGATCCATGACCTTCCCTCGTGAAGCTACACTTGAAGAATCGTCTTGCCAACGAAGATACCATACTTCAAAAAATTCACCTCTCGCAACCATACGGTAGTCACACGAGCTGTGAGGCTTCACACGGACTATGAGGTGGTACGTGGAGCCTCCCTTGACTCAGATCCTTGGCTGCTAGGTGAAAACTTCCCACGGACTGGTTCACAGCCCTTGAGGCTCCAAACGGCCTGTGAATCGCACCATCAAGTTGACGCGATTCCCAGAATGTTAACCTTATACATAGAATCGATCCTTAGGCTAAGGCCATCCAGAAACACTTTACCACATCTCGTGAGAGGCCACACGGCCTGCCTCATAGAGCATGAGATGACACATCGCCCGTGAGCCTGTCGTGAGTCAGTGCCTTAGCCAATCTTCCTCTTCTTTCTTTTTCAGAACGAATCCCTGTGCAGGTAGTCTCACTGTAAAGACCATAACTTCTACATTCGAACTCTGAATTAAGCGAAACTAAGTGCATTGAAAACATAACTCAAATATATTCCATTTGATTAATTGTATTCCATACAGTTCATCCCGTTCCAGGAGATATGGATGTTTAAAGTTAGTACTTCTACAAGATGTCATGCAAAACTTAACCAATGTGATTCCTTTGAACATGGCCATATATGAGAGACTCATGACAATCATTAGCCAATGAGTGACTCCTACTTGTATTTTTCTTTGTTTTGCTTTTTTGGAGTGCAACGAGTATTTTATTGACTTCAACTCGCCCTCAACTCTAGCCGATTGTCGGTACATCAGATTTTAGGGGAGCTAACCTTCTAGCTCATGTTGAATTCTAACAGTTATGACATGACGTCCTTAGTTTTTTAACATAAACTATTTTATTTATCTATTTTGGTGTTGCTACTCTTAGACTTAGTATTTAAGATTAGATGTCCCTGATGTGATGACTTTCATATTTTGAGAAAACATTGTTAATGTCTAGCGATTTTGTTATTTTTATTTATAAATTTGAGCTTCCTCATTATCATTGTATTTCATAAGTTGAACTACTAATATAGGTTGTGATTTGTATTGTTGATTCGCCCACCTAGAAGGGTAAGTGTGGGTGCCAATCATGGCCCATTTTGGATCGTGACATTATTACGTTGTCTATTTCATCATTTCAGGTTTAGTTAAATAGGAGTATCAATAGCGATAACAAGAATTGTGATCATCATAAAGAAACACTAAAGGATGAAAGAGGCATAACAGTAATATTGAATATAAAGTAGTATTAGGTGAGATATATTTTATTATATATTTGTTCTTTCATAAATTAATAAATTAAAAAAATCACATGTATCAAATTTAATTTAACTAATAATCTTTACATGTTCAAGTGATATATCTAATTATCTGGTCTTGGTGCAGCATTTTATATTAACAAGACACATTATGTATATTGTCAAATTATTAAGTAACTACTGATGTTTGTGGCATTTTCATTTCATGTGCACTACTTGCACATTGAGGTGTATTGAAGTTTGCAACATCTTTTAATCTGTTTGATGGCATTAGATGTCTTGCTCACTCTTATTAATTAGTGACTATGTTTTTCCTATAACCAGTAAGTCATTATTCATCCATTATTCTACATCATTATAGCTTGTAATTAATGAAATTTTTGGTTCATTCATTTACACAATTTACTACCCAATAATCTTCTTATTCATTACAAGGAAGAATTTTCTTACCAATAAATAGTGATAATTTTACTTTGTTTTGTAAAGAAAAAATGTACAAGAAATGTTTGCCAAAAAAGATGAAAATTATTATATTGTGTTTATATTGAGATTAATCTAGTGAAAGAGAGAATTGGGACAAAGAAAAATATTTTAAAGTCAACTAATTCACTATACAAAAGAGAGTCATTATATATTGAAGGAATGTGTTCTTTTTGTGGAGCTTTTGTCTATTCAACTAATTCGAAACTGATTGAGTCATACGACGTTGTTAGACTGTTTTATTTTGGAGAGGACAAGTCAAGAGTATTGTTGTTGGATCAGTGCAGATTATGTCATAGTGGACTTAAATCTCTTTAAAGAGAGCGACATAACTGTCTCAACCTAAATGAAGTTTTATTCTTTTTTTATCATTTTATTTCTAACTGTAGTTTATTATATTTGTGGTATATTACACCAATATCTCTACATTGGCAGGTGGCCGTTTGAGGAAGTACCTAAGTGTTGAGGCAAGGTTTAGGAAGGAAGTACCTGATTAAAGTAAGATGCTAGTAGTGGCAAACAATAGGAGATGAACACCTTAAACTATAATAAACTATCATAAGCCATATGATAATATGGTGAAAGCAGGA
>JBCEWC010019076.1:0-11613 GCA_038996855.1 Solanum aculeatissimum
TTGAGGGTGAGCCTCAAAGCTTGTCGAGGCCCCGCTCTTCTATGTAGAGGCATGTTTGGACAAATCTTTACTCTATCACGTTTTAGCTTGTATGTTGGATCTTTGCTATATATATGTGATGTCATTGGGCATGTCCCATGATTATGTTCTCATGTTATGATAATGGTTTAAATGTTATATATGATGTATGACTATGTGCTATATGCAAGCATGCTTCTCCCTTTCCCGTATTGTCCCCATAGCTTGAATCCCAAGTCCCTAAATCCTTAGAGCTTATATGCTACATGCTTTAGCTTCCGCGTTACCGAACTGATGATGAGTGTAATGATGCTATGATGGCTTGATCGAGGCTCTTCGGGTCCTATTTCGCCATGTCACATCTAGGCCCCTATCCGGGTCGTGATAGAAAGTGATCTCTTTAGTGGTCAACTTCCTCACTTGCCTGTCCAAGATGGCTACTAGTCGCTACTCATAAGTCAAATCAGTGTTCAACTCAATTGAATTCATAGAAATCATAGGAGACTCATCCAAAATATAATACCGCAACATCAAAACATAGAATACAGGATGGACTTAAGACAGGTTGGGTGGCAAAAAAAGTCAAAACATAGAATACAGGATGGACCAATGAACCTCTGACGGAGCTTGGGTTTCTTCCCGAATCTCATAACACGCTTCATAGGTGAGACTTTCAACCAAACCATATCACCAACCGCAAATTTCAAAGGTGAAATCCACCTATAAGCATAGTTCTTTTGGCAACTCTAAGATGTCACCAATCTACTTTGAATCTACCGCACCTGCTCCACATCATCTCTCAACTTATCAACACCTATACTCACCACTACTACAGTGTCAAACAAACCTATGGTGATTTGAAGCTCCGTCAATACAAGGCTTCAAAAGGAGCGATTTGAATGCTGGAATGATAACTGTTGTAAGTAAACTCTGCCAAGGCTATGTGTTGATCCCATCCAGCACCAAATTCAACCACACAAGCACGAAACATATCCTCTAATACCTAAATGGTCCTCTCGACTGGCCATCAGTCTCGGGTGAAAAGCTATAATCAAATCCAAACGGGTACCCAAACTATGTTGTAAAGCCCTCCAGAAATGTGAAGTAATCAATTAGCCTTGATCTAACATAATTGAAATTGAGACCCCCTAAAGTCTCACTATCTGACCAATATAAAGTTGGGCCAGTCTCTCAGCTGTCTACTTCACTTTGACCAAAACAAAATGGGCAGACTTGGTCAATCTATCCACTACTACCCAAATAGAATCAAAACCCCCAACAGTAAGAGGTAAGCCTACTACAAAGTCCATGGCAATGCGTTTCCAGTTCCACCAGGGAATGGGCATCTTTTGAAGCTCTCCACCAGGCCTCAAGTGCTAACACTTGGGCTACTGACATGCCAAGAACTTTGCTAAAAACTCTGCTATATCTCTCTTAATACCTGACCACCAATAATGCTAACTCATATCATGGTACATTTTTTCATTACCCTTGAGTGAATAGAATATTTAGCACAATAAGCTTCCTCAAGTATCAATCTAATCAAATTACCTACTCTAGGCACACAAATACGACTCCTAATCCTCAAGACACCATTAGAATCAAGCACTACTTCTCTAGCTTCACCTCTTGTAACTTTATCCCAAATATTATATAACTTCTCATCCTCATGCTGTCTCTCATGAATCCAATCCATCAACAATGAGAGGGCCTCAATGGTATCAAATACTCCACCCTGCTCTGAAATATGTAACCTCACTAAGTCATTGGCCAATCTCTGAACATCTCTAGCCAACAATCGTTCCTCAACCCGGATAGCTACTAAACTCCCCATGCAAGAAGCCTTCCTACTAAATGCATTGACCACTACATTGGCCTTCTCAGGATGATAGAGAATAGCCAAGTAATAATCTTTTAGAAGCTCAATCCATCTTCTTTGTCTCAGATTTAGATCCCCCTGACTGAAGATATATTGTAGGCTGCATCAGTCAGTAAACATCTCACAATGGACACCATACAAATAGTGATGCCATAACTTCAATACAAATAAGACCACCGATAACTCCAAATCATGAGTGAGGTAGTTCTTCTCGTGGAACTTCAATGATCTAAAACCATAAGCAATAACCGTCCCTTTCTGTATAAACACACCATCTAGCCCCACTCTCAAAGCATCACAATAAATAGTAAAATCAACACTCTCCTCCGACAAAGTCAGAATAAAAGTTATAGTAAATAATAACTTGTGCTTTTAGAAGATCTCTTCACACTCATAAGACCCAGGAAATACCACATTCTTTTGAGTAAGCTTAGTTAGTGGAGTTGCAATACTGGAGAAACCCTAAATAAAATGATGATAATAACCAGCCAAACCCATAAAGCTGTGAATCTCTATAGCTGAGGTAGGCCTTGTCCAACCCTAAACGCCCTCAATCTTTGTCGGGTCAACTCGAATACCCTCCTTAGACGCCACGTGCTACAAGAATTCTAGCAAACTCAACCAAAACTTGTACTTAGTGAATGTTGCATACAACTTCTTTCCCTGAGCCTCTCAAGTACAATCCTCAAATGCCTCACATGTTCCTCCTCGGTCTTAGTATAGACCAATATATCATTAAAGAACAAAATCATGAATGAATCTAGATATGGCTGGAACACCCCATTCATCATCTCTATAAATAATGTAGGGGGTTAGTCAAACCAAAGGGAATAACAAGGAACTCGTAATTGCCATACATAGTCTGAAAAGCTATCTTGGGTATAATTGATGGTTAGTCTTTGGTATATCTAATGCTCAAATTCGAAGCTGATGATACCCCGACCTCAAGTCTATCTTAGAAAACAAGACAACTCCTCGAAGTTGACAAATAAGTAATCTAAATGGGGAAGTGGGTAATTGTTCTTGACAGTCACTTTGGTCAACTGCCTATAATCAATACCCATCCTCATGGACCCATCCTTCTTCTTAACAAATAGAACTGGGGCACCACAAGGTGAAACACTAGGGCTAATAAATCCCTTACTCACAGATCCTGAAGCTACTCCTTTAGATCTTTCATTTCAGCTAGAGCCATCTGATAAGGAGTGATATAAATGGTCTTAGTACCTGGCTGAAGATCAATAGCAAAATTAATGTCTTGATCAAGAGGGACACCTGGAAGATTAGTAGAAAACACATCTAAAAATCACCAACCACTATAATAGGTTCCATAGAAGTCGACTCAACAACAGTGCTGCGAATAAAAGCTAAATAAGCCAAGCACCCTTGATCAATAAACTTTTAGACCTGAATATAAGATATCACTTTACTAGGATAGGAACCCTTTGAACTAATCTAGTTAGTCCTCGATCTACCTGACATGGATAAGGTAATGGTCTTGGCATAATAATCAAGAATAGCACGATATGGAGATATCCAATACATATGCGAGATACCATCAAAATCTACCATAACTAATATAATTAACTCTACCCAAGTCTCATAGACCACCAAAGTAACAAAACAGGATCAATATACCCGATCCACTACTAAATGCTCTCTTACTAGGGTCAAAACATGAACAGGCATAGATATGGAATCACAAGAAAACTTAGAACCCAAGGAGAAATAAGCACACATATAAGAATAAACAGACCCAAAATCAAATAAGATAGATGCAAGTTTATGGAAAACCAAAACAATACCTATGATCACAATATTAGAGGCCTCAAACCTCGGGTCTACCTTGGAAGGCATAGCAATGGGAACCTCGACCTCCACTCAAAGAAGTTGACTCCCTACAACCTTAATAAGTATAAATATCACCTGCTCTCCTGCCACCAGTACGCCCACCTCTATTAGTCTGATCCCTATCTCGGCCCCTAGTCTATAAGGTTGAACCTCTTGCTGGTAGTACTGAATTTCGAACAAGTTTTGTGGAGTATGAACGGTGGGCCCCATAATAAGTCTTTCTTAGACATTGTAAAATCATATCGTCAGGAGATCGACACCCAAAGAAAGATCTTAGGGTGAACCAATGCTATGAAGGAGAAAGAGGGATGTTGTAGTATCCCTGGCCTGCAGGCCTTTATTGGGAACCAGATGAACTCTGACTAGAACTTTTAAGGAATCATAAGGGCCTCGTCCTCCCACTGAAGCTCTAAAGGCTGCATGAACCCTACAGTTATGAAATAAACCTCCCCCTCTAGTCATACCTCTTCCCGCTAATAAGGTACTCGAGTACTGTCATGAAGTATGGACCTTTTTGTGGTCCTAAAACTTCTCTCTGCATCAACTCCACCTATTTGGAAGCACTAACAACTAATTAAAATAAAACCCTATCTGTAGATACCTAAAATATTGATAGTCTAATAGGAAACACTAGCCCTCTCATAAATCGACGAACTCTCTCTGCCTCAATCGGAAGTATAGTTGTACTATGATGAGCCAACTAGAAAAAATGAACCTTATACTCTAAAATTGTCATAATGTGATTCCTCAAACATTTGAATCTTAATCACACTCCTCATGGACACTGCAAGGAACAAACTAATCATAGAATGTATCAAAAACCATCCCACAAGTCATCTAAGAAGGCCCAACTAGAAGGGATCTTGTATAAGTCCTCCGCTACTCCTTTGTTGTCCCACAAAGCTAGAGGGTGACATATCTCAGACCATATGTCTCTGCTAGTCCCACAAAATCCAGTTACTCTTTAAATTGGTCAGAAACTCATATGCATCATGTGTCTTCCCACCCTGAATTTGAGATAGGGCTATTTTCCTAAACCTATCGTATCTCTGTTGCTCATCATTAGTCAGGGCAGCTACTGGCAGAATCTCAATAATTATAGCTACTAGTTATTGCTCCACCTGAACTTGGCCCACAGAGGTCTGTTGTTGATCTAGGGGCTGAACCCGAACCAAATATGTGAAGTATCAGAAGTGTCAACTGGGCTACCCTATCCCAAAGTCTCTAACACTCTTAAAACTCCCAAAATTTTATCCTGAAGTAGTGGCGCTGCAGCAAACTCATGTGGAACCTGTTCCTAAGTAGTCTCCATAACTAGCTTAGGGGAGATACCATGATCATAGTCTCTTACTAGTGCGGATCCTCGACCATGGCATCTAGCTCATCCTCTTGCATGGGCCCTACCCCTAGCTGAGGTCTTAATAAGAATATCAACGGTGACCTTCCCTCGTCCTATTGCAGCAGTAGCTCTTGTCTTCGCCATCTGTCAAAAGGAAAGATAAACATTTAGTACTAGTCCAAAACCCACACACTAATGGATCAAAATGAAACAAAAGAGAGTTTCCTAACAAACTTCATAGCTTCTCGAGGATAAGCAACGAATGTCTCCACACCGATCGTCAAGACTCTACTAGACTAGGCTTGTTCAGATGTGAGTTTATGAACCTGGGGCTCTTATAAAAAATTATCACTACTCATAATCCGGCTGTGATAAGACTCACCTAACCCACCAAAGCGAGTTAACCCGAATCCCAAAAAAATAACAATTAAAAACAAAGTGGAAGGTAATAGTCTAATAAGATAGATATGTAGAAGAAAATAAAATACAACTATTCCAAGGACTGGTGTTACATGTACAAGCCTCTAAGCATATAATATTCAAATGAAATATATGTTATAATGTGACTGGTGTCATATGTACAAGTCTCTAAGCATAGAATACTCAAATGAAATATTTGTCATAATGTCTAGTCCTCAAATGAAACAAAATATAATAGTAGTATCTTTGAAGGTCTATCGAAGAAATATGCAGCTAACTATCGACAAATCCTAAGCTTAATCCAATGTAATCACATAAGCTAGCAAGGTGGACCAGGTACTCAGCAACAAAGAACTAACCTAAAGTAAAACAATGAACAACACAAGTAACTCCTTAACTCCCAGCCATAACTTACCGAACTACAACCCTACACTCAGAAAAGTCCCAACTCAATATAATATACAGATCACAGTAATATTGATGTACTAATCTCCTAACATAAAATCTCAATACTCAAGTGAATAGATCCAACACTTACTCATATCAGCAATACACTAAGTATACAATCTCATAATGAATATACAACTAATATAAGTCAGATGTGTTACAACATAGAGGGAATTCCATGGGATGTAAATAATGCGCTGCAATGTCAAAAAATTGTGATGCATGCTTGTCCTAGAATACACATCCTCTGATCAGATGGTTACCTTAGACGGAACCCATGGGGGCCACAGTTGGACCATGTATATGTGAACATTATCGGACAAAACCTAGGCTAATGCTCACCCGTCCAGAAGATACCTCGGATCTGTCCAACCCTGACCTCAAATCATCAACATATTACCTCGTCTCAACCGGTAAAGACCTCGGCCACCATCCCATATATTACTTGACTCAATCTCGGTCGTAGCCATCACAAGTTTCAATGCACAAATAATAAGAGATGCAATGTGAATGATCAAAATTATATCATAGCATCGACATCACAATGATCTCAATATAATCAATAACTCAATATCATTAGTGTCTCAATATCTCCATAGTCTGAATGTATCAATCAAATCACAATATATGGACCATCTCACTAAGAATATCAAATGATTCACAAGATCATATAGGTTACAAATTCACAATTAATTTATAAGTCAATGTATCACCATATGATCAATTATTCAATCCAAAATATCATGATCATGCCTATGATGATACAATTCTACCCACAAAGTACTCAATTTCATGCACATAGAAGCATACAAGGTTCATTCATACTTAACAAATTATTAGAAATCCACTTGACTCAAATAAAGTCTCGTATCAAATAAAATACGCCGCTTTACCCCTCCCATGGTACTCCAAATAACCATAATATAATAAAATATGGCATCACAACCATATAACAAATCTAGTGATACTAAAATCAATTAATTTATAGAAAAAGTAAAATGGTCAAAAATCTCATGCCAAAAAATGTAGTCAAAATCTAAAAATTAAGGATTAAGAATATTCCCAAGGTCATAAGAAGTTTAACAGTGAAAACGGTTTCAAAAATGGACCTAAAATGAGGGAGAATTCAACGATTAATATTTGGAAATCGAAGTCTGAGAAACCCACAAATTACACCATTAAAATCTAATAATGAAAAGTTAAAATTATAGATTAATCAATGTAAATGTCACGACCCGATATTGGTCATGAAGGCGCTTGCCAGATCCCACCTATAGCAAAGTCAACTACCCAACCCACAGGGCACCTATCCTAGCTTTTAGCCCAGCCAAAACGATAAAAAACCAATATAAGAAATTGAGAGCTACCAGAACCTAGAAGTCAGATCTATAAAACTATAACAAACGGACATTACATAAGAGTATATATATATATATAACCAAAAACATAATATTATATACAACCCGAGAGTGCCTACAATTACAAAATACTACTGCACAAGGCCAGAGTTTATAAAAAAAAGACAACCATTAAAAGAAGGAAACTATCATGAAGCTAGAACTGGCGATTCTCACCCAAAAGTAGTCTCCTGTGCTGTTTGATCCCATAAACTCAAATCCCATAACTAGTACCTGGACCTGCACCATGGGAAGATGCAAAAGTAGAGGTGAGTACCAAAAAAAGGCACACAATAGGCATCATTGGCCAATCGGGTGAAATAATATAAAATATGAAGCTCAAATACAAACAAAAGTAGTTGTCCCACACATAAACCCCATAACCTCAACCTGAATCGAAACTAGTACCATACACGAGTGCAAGGCCCTAATAACTATTTCTTACGCCACCTGGGCCCCCATAAGCTTGAGAGGTACACCCACATACAATATAGAACTAATAGATCCTCACAAAACCTATAGAACTATTGCAGAACCCATCTCTCCATATTACTAGAACAAGGGTCAATTGTACGTGGGTGTAAGGCCCTAATATCTAAGATTGAATGCCCCCTGGGACTCATAAACCTAGAAGGTACACCCATTCATAATATAGGTATGAATAGGTGTGTGGATCTATGGGTAATCAATCATATATAAATCGAGTCCTCGACCCTGTGCTGACACGTGGAACCTGATCAAACATATACATCCGTAACAGTGAGATATATCCCCTGCTGGAGAAAGAATTCCCCTCTCATCATTAGTGTGTCTCTTCTCAAATGTCAATCACGAGGCCTCACCTCTAAAGTATAGTAAGCAGGGTCCTCGAACAAAAATTTTCAATGAATAGGGCCTAGACCTAAAAATATAATCAACGGGACCCCAGACCCAAAGTAACACCAATTGCTCTGACCCCTTTAGACTCGACACCTCGGACTCAGACGTGATCACTAGAGAATGAGACCTTGGGGCGCATCACTCGGAATATCAAACATGTGGACGTGGCCACTGGAGATGTGAACTATAGAGTGTGTCATCTTGGTCTTAGAGTGTAGCATCAAATAGTCTCTCTCTAACCTATTTGAATCTGGATCCTCCAATCATATCATCTCTCTTCCTCTTTCGCTCTAATTGCACAACACCACTAACTCACTAAGATGATAATAAGAAGTCCATCACCTGGGTATGTGGAGCACAAAAAAATAACAACTAATAGTAGTGTAACAGAACATATGCTATAACAAATAGTATAAAATTGGGCATCCCAAGTCAAACTCTCTATATTCCAATTCATCACAAGTAATAAGAGTAGAGCACAACAACATGGAGCTATCATGAGTACCTACAAAAACTAGGCCTAATAGAATATAATTTTACAAGAATCAAGTTGTAGTACAAGATGTATACAACAAGTAGTCTCCCGGTCATTATATCCCAGTAACATTAGTAGCATGCTCTCCCAGACATTAGGATTGGTCAGAATACATACCTGACTAATGACATCATCCCATATTCAGACCTTATTGGATCTCTCTAGAATCAATAGTACCAGAACATATCAAAACTATAACATTTATTGCTAATAACTCAGAGTACAATCCCATCACAACATATACTATACTAAAAGGGCACAACTAGAAGGTAGCATACATTTGAGTTCAGCATGTATATAATCAAACCCAGTTTGAGGGTAGGTAAAAACCTAGTCTACCTAGATGCCGATGACTCAAGCTTTGAATCACTCCAACTATGTTTTTCCTCTCCAAATGGCCTCTTGATGCTGCTCAACTGTTAAGAATACAATTCACCATAACAACATAGTCAAGTTGGTTGTTTAATCCTAAGAAATGGGTTCAAATAAGCCATAACGCCTAAAATAGGAAAAATAGGAGTGGAACCTGACATCCCAAAAAACAAAACCTAAGAAATGTTCCTCATTACAACCCAAGTCTACAACCAAAAATTAGGCCCAAAATGGACCACAAAAGACCGAGAAAAGGCCGAAAAATGAAGCGAAAAACTTTACTGGGAAAACATTCTTTCCACAACTTTCTCGGTCCAAATTATAAAAACCAGTCAACTACAGTCAACACGCATCATATCATAACGTTCCTCTAGAAATATAGAACAATTTAGGCTCAAATTTCTTTCAATTCCATCAAGATTCGGTTATAAAATTTACATACAAAGTTTTCATAATTTCAAGAGCAACAATAGCTAAAATAGAAATCTTACCTTGAAATCACGCCAAATCCCGAAACCAACTTCAGCACGACATTCCTTGCAAAATTCCGAGCCATGTGGACCTTTGGTTCACCAAATATGGAGTTGAAATGCACTTTCTACGAGTTTGGAATTTTGAAAAGCATGTTGGTTTGTGAAGTGCTGAGCACTTAAATAGGCCTCAGGCGCCTTCTCTGCGATCAGGGATTGAGCCACATGAACATGAAGCACTGAGGCATTTTCCCTTCTCTGCAAACCTAGAGCTTTGCCAGGCTTGGCCTCCACCAACGTGACATTGATATGCGCAAATGCAGAGTACAAGTTTTGCTGGTGTTGTACCAGCTCAACTACAACCTTCTCCGAGCCATTCCCGAGGCATCCGATGTTCATTTTCCATAAAAATAAAGTGTAGCCACACTTATTTCAACATTCCAAACCTAACAATACAATTGGAATTCCCAATGGAGCCTTATACTGAAAATAAGTACACCACTTCTTTCCAGCTAAAATTGGCTAAATGAACCGAGGGGTATAAACACAACTGAATGACCCCATCAACTGGCGAAAGTCAATACAGGCTATTTTTGACATTCTAAAGCTGACCATACCATCAGTTTTCCATTTTAAATGCATTTAATTGGGTTTTGACAAAAACATACTTTTTAGCCTCCGATTAAACTCATTTTGCAACTTTCGACCAAAACTCACACTAAAACCCTACATCCTCGAGCCAAATGCCCTCATAGCACAAATCAACCACTCCAAAACTAACGAAATCGTCAAAATCCCATTCTGAGACCATTTACTAGGTTTTTGACAAAATAATCATTTAGCATCTTTAACTTCTCACTAACTTTAAAACTTGCACAATTCTCAACCAAAAGTCCCAATAACTATCCTAACAGCTCCAATAGGTCATAATAAGTCTGAGGTAACTATAAAAAAGCTCACAATAGTAGAAATATAGTAAAAACACAGATGTAATCTACAGGGTCATTACAACATCCCCTACTTATATGACTTTCGTCTGCAAAAGTAAAGTAGAAGGCATACTTGATGGATCAAAATAGGTCAGGGTGCTGCTTCCGCATCTGTACACCTGTATCTCCCAGGTATCCTCCTCAACCGGATAGTGTCACCACTGCACCTTAACCATCGGTATGACCCTGGAACACAACTGTCTAGTATTGTTGGGTAAAATGGCCAGCGACTCCTCAACAAAAGTTAGATAGTCATCCAACTAAACGGAATCATACTGCAGCATATAAGACTCATCTAAAATGCACCAGTACAACATCGACACATGGAATACAAGGTGTATAACAAAGTATGCTAGAGGTAGGGAACACTCATAAGCATCTGACCAAACCCATCTCAATATCTCAAAAGACCCAATATATTGAGGACTCAACTTACCCTGTGTCCTAAAATGCATGACCTCTTTAAGGGGCGAAACTCATAGGAACACAATTTCCAACCTCAAACTACTAGAATCGGTGTCTATGGTCAGCATAACTCTAGTATCGACTCAGAGCTGTCCTCAACCTATCCTGTATAATCGGGACCCTTACTAGGGCATCCTACAAAATATCTTAACTCTACAGACCTGACTCTGAAGACTCAAACTACCCAATAAGAGTACAACATTGTCAACCATGTAATGCCTCAAATGGGGCCATCTGAATAGTGGTGTGATAGTTGTTATTATAAGCAAACTCAACAAATAGCAGAAACTGGTCACATTGACCCCCAAACTCTAACACACAAGCTGGTAACCTATCCTCTTGAACTTGAATAGTGCGCTCGGACTGGACAACAGCCTAGGGGTGAAATATTGTGCTCAAATCAACCTGAGGTGCCTAACTCTCATTGAAAATCCCTCTAAAAGGTAGAGGTAAACTGCCACCTATCACGACCCAAATAGGGGGCCTAGATGTGACATGGCGAAAGAGGACCCGAAGACCCTCGATCAAGCCATCATAACATCATTACACTCA
>JBCEWC010019077.1:0-11613 GCA_038996855.1 Solanum aculeatissimum
AGGATTCTATATACTATTGTTATTCCTATTCCTATTCTAAGTAGGATTGTATTTACCTATTCCTATTCTAACACATGGCTTGTAGCTGAAACTCATTTTCTCTAATGCATTAAGATCCAAGAAGTTACTCCCCCAACCGGATAGGTAATGCATAATTGTATTCTCAAAAAAAGGTAATGCATAATTGTGATTATAATTTCCATCTTTTGTCATGACATTTTAGCTAAATATCCTTTCTTAATTAAGTAGCAAATTTCATATCTTCAATGATTATTAAGAGAAAGTACTACAATACTATAATCAGAAATATGCCAAGAATCATATCAATACAAACACGTTATGAACATCATTGTAGATAGAATGATGCGCCACACAATAGTGCAAAAATTGCATAAAATACATAGACGCTTTTTTATAACTCAAGACTTAACCATGTTGGTGCATTTATCAATAGTTAGGCCCAAGTCCCAAAATTTCAAGAAAAGAGAAAAATACATACTCTTCCATTGGAGATTGATTCTTGTGTTTTTTACTCTAATCCATTCATTAAATGTCTTATGGAGTGTAGTTGCTTTATTATAAACTCAAAGCAACACAATCCATATCCACCCATCAATAGTCATCATCTCTTCTCTGAAAATTACAATTTTCATGGTCCATTTCTAGGGTTCCTTCAATAACTCATTCCAATTACAAGTGCTCTCAAATCATCCTCTTAACCCATACTTATACCCAATATCTATACTTTGAGGAAGTAAATAGAATATGTCAACAATACCATGAAGTTGGAATATGTGTGGGATCTAGTTTTTGAAGCATTTCTGGCAGGTGACTAAGAAAGAGTAACGTTAGCAGTCTGGCTGGGGAGTGCAGCTGTGCAACAGAAATAAAAAAATTTGCTGCATCTTTTCAGAAAGCTTACTATTATTTATTGTTCTATTTTTGAGAACTGAAATATCATTTCATGTAATTTTCCCAGATGGTAACATTTAAAAAAAGAAGTGGAACAACCATTTATGTAGGCTGCATGTGGTCTCCTACCAACTCTTAAACTCTTCTCCCTGTCTTAAAGCATTCTCTTGTCTTTCTCTTTCCATGTAATTTGAAAAAAGGTGTCTCGTTGCTTTAATCTCTAGCATTCTCTTTGAGAGTGCCTAATAAATGTCAAATAAGGAGGATACTGTTTCCCAAGGCTGTGAAGTTGCTCTACAATGTAACAGCAATTAATCTTCATCTTTTCCTCTCATCTTTGATTCTCTGAGAAAGGAGTTCTGTTTAATATTGGTCTTCAATTTTTCATCTTAGAGTACAACTTATTGTGGCACTGGGTTATGCCTTCTCTAATCCCCTCTTCGCTGCAAGTTCTTGGCCATCCATTCATTCTTTCTTATACAATTGTATCCCCTGTAAACATTGGCCATTGTTATCTCTGTTTTAACCAGGTACTTGTGATCTTCATCTCTGAATCACTTCTTGTGCTATAAGTAACCTTCCCAGCTGACCTTTCAATTCTTCTCTTTGAATTTTCAGATTTTTATAATGTTTAATCTATATCTTTTCTTGCTCCCGTATCTCCAATTCAAAGAGCAAATCGACATGGTAATTTCCACGTTACTGCACATTTCTCAGTTGAACCCTTTTCTTGATGTTCTCATGGTGTAGTCACATGCTTAAATCTGAAAGGAATCATTCCTTTGTACATCGCCAGCAATCTAGTATCATTGCGCTGTTATTTGATAATGATCTTGGCAGGGTTTGCTTACTTGAGCTCTATAATTTTTCCTCACTCCATGGATATCGACACCTTATCGGTCAGGGAAGCATGGTAGATATCTGATCTATTCCTGGTCGATGAAACCGGGAAATTCAATCAATACTATATATGTTTTCCTTAGCAAGTTTCTTTGCTCCAACTCATATCTTAGCACAGTAAGATCAGCTGCTATCACCCAAGACATGACCATCTTTGTTGTATCATGCAGTAGTTTCTATAAGACCTCTCTATTAGTTATGCTCTCTTTAAATATCCTCAAAAACACTTACTCAAAGTCAGTCCGTGACACCCTAGTTTTCTTGATTAATTGCCTTTATCAACGGATAATATGACCATGAAAGATTTATGCATGTGTGTTTGCACTGCCTCTCTTGAATACTAAAAAACATAGGTCTAAATTTTTTCACTGCTCTTTTTAATACATGCCTTTTTTTTTTGGTTCAAAGCTCCTTCACTTCCAATAGTAGAACTTTTAAAGCCATCGGTTGTATGTTTGATTAACTTCCTCTCCCTCCATTTTCAGTTTTCTCCATACTCCTCCCTCATAGTTCAGATTAGACTCTAATATCCTAAACAGCAATTGCAAATTCCTTTCCCTCCTTGATAGCTTTTTGCTTTTGGCATATCTCCCATATTTTGTGAATTTTCTTTCAGATTCTTCTCAAATCACAGCACCAAATTTATGTTTGTGCATAGCTTTTTTCTCCAGAGTAATTATTCAGCTGTTCTGCTCATTTTTCCTTTTCTTTTTTCGGCATTGTCATCCCCCAACCCCCCACCCCTCCAAACCTAATTCCTTGTAATAGTCACAGGGTACTACCACAACTATTTGCATAGTCCGACATGGTAAGTGCTAGCATTGGATTCCATGTTCCAGCTCTATCTGTCTCTGACCTTCAGTATGCATTCCAAAGTCTATTCTGCTTCTCTGTCAATTCCACTTCTCTCTAACCTCAAGTCTTGCCGATCATTTCTCTTGGCTCATCTTTTTCGTGATAGGTAACAGCACAGCATTTGGTAGGTGGTCAATATCACTATTATTTTCTTCTGCTTTAATTTTGACGTTGACTTAGTAGTATTTAATGATTTCTTCGACTAATTGCTTAACTCCAGATAGGTTTTCCAACTGACTGGGGAATAAATAAATAAATAAAAGGCTTCATTTTGGTTTGTCTAGACTAGGCTGCTGTCTTTTAATACTTCCTGTCTATTTTCGTTTTACTTTGGAGGTGTTTGGATTGGCTTTTTTTAAGTGACTTGTAAGTTAAAAGTCAAAAGCCATAAGTTGAGTACTTGAGTACCCCCTACTTTTGGCTTTTGGTTTTTTTTTTTTTTTTTTTGGGTACTTTTTCAGCTTTAAAGAAGTGCTTAAAAGCACTTTTTTTGTGTTACCCAGACACTTCCAAAATTTAAAAAGTGCTTAAAAGCCAAAAGCCAAAAAAATAATCCAATCCAAACACCCACTTTGTCTTCTCCTCTGGTTGATTGACAGATCGAGCATGTGGCACAACTAACAGACCCATGGTCCAGCACCTTTTATATTTCTCAGTTCCTTTGTAAATTAAAATGAGTTCCTCTATCGATTTAGAATTTGGTATCTCTGAGTCTGTCAGAAAATCATGCTTACTATCTTCTCCATCTGATTTTGGTTACTTTTTTCCTTTCCATCTGTAATCAACCACAAAGTCCAATTCATGTTGTAACTGAGAAGTTCTTGTAATTAGATTGTCTAACGCACTTTATCGAGTGTTCTTTGCTGTCCTGCATTCTATGACACTTTCAGCAACATATTTCTCAAACCTCTGACATGTCTTTCACGATTTGATCGTTGCTGCACACATCAGGTTTGATAAAAGCATCTGAATGGGAAATTAGGGGCATTTGTGTATAAGTAACAGTTTATTTAAATTGAAGTTTTACTCAATATAGCCTTAATTTCATAGTAAGTTTCAAAAAAAGTTTCTGGGGAATTTTTGCTATGTGGCAACTTTTGTGCTGTTTTCCCGCCAACAACTGAAATGATGCCATATATCACTTAGAATTACCCGAGATTTGTTAGGTTTAAAATGAGAGAACTCCACTCATTTGAGTCCTTTCCAACATGTTGTACCAATTGTTGTTCCTTATATAGAACTTCACCTTCACAACTATTATAAACTCATGATAGGCTGGAAGCAAGTAAACATTGTTTGCTAGAAAGCAGAAAACCAGAGTAGTCATCCTTCTGAAATTGCAGAAATTTAGGTAGGAAATTCTTGTTTGGACTTTTACAGTATTTATGGCATATACATCATATACACTTGGAGGCCTTAAAAGGACACTATCAGTTTTACATCTTCTGAAGTGAAGAGCAAGGTCATCTATAACTCCAGAAACTGGTAAGCCACGGATAAAGTGATTATGTTCTCTGTTTTTAAGATAAAATTCAGAATTGTTCTGATGAGAAAAAATAGCTAGCAACTAATCTGATGAGTTCCTGCATCGAAATGAATAGTTCTGTGGGAAAACCCTTTTGGTCACTTGTACTGGCTACTCTTTTTTTCATGAAAGGCTGAGTCCAAAGTTGTGAAGATATCGTGACTAGTTGAGGCATGAGGCTTTGTTTAATTTGTGCAACCAGAAAATTGGCTTGTTCTTGTATTTAGTAGCTGATGCTACTAAATATTGCAGGACTAAGTTTTTATTTTGTGTGCAACGATGGTAATGGTTAATGCTTATTTGACAAATGAAAAAAGCATACCAGGAGTGTCAAATGACTCCAGTATCTTCAGTCCCTCCCACCCACCCACCCTCCAAATGCTATTATATTGTTACTTGGGTTCTCCTTACCCATGTGAAAGTATCTTCCCTTACCAAGTTGCCTTTATAAAGAAAAAGATTGAATCCCATGCTCCTAAAATACCGCGGTTGCATTGGGATTAGGGAGAATAAATTAGCGCTGTTAGCAGTACGCAACCAGGAATGAATTCAATCAGCAGATTCCCCTTGCTTCTTGAGGTTGGATTGTTCTGTATTAGCTGATGTTTACCAAACATTGCAACATTAAGTTTCGATTTCATGTGTAATAACAGTAAAATGGTTAAAAAACTTGTTTGACAATGATACTGTTAAATACTTGTTTGACAAATGATTTCCAATCCTATCATTAAGTGTTGTTTAGAATATTAAACACTATCTCATGGAGTACTTGTTTCACCAGCAATCTGATAACAGCTATAAGGTTCATCTGTAGGTCGTTTAACATCTTCCCCTAATTTTAATGTCCTATTTTTTGGGGAGATTGAATCATGTGGTGGCCAAGCTATGACTTTTGGTGGTGGTGTTTCAAAAGAAGATGATGTAGAATCCATGATCAAAACTGTAAGCAAACTCCTTTACTGGTGAAATTTTGTTTTAAATGTATCTTACTGCCATGGTTTCCAGATTATTTCACCTTGTAAGGCTCATGTATGCAGGTGGTTGATCGATGGGGAACAAATGATATCTTAATAAATAATGCAGGTCCACAACAGTCGTACTGTCTTGTGTTTAGTTTACTAGAATGACATCTCGGTAGTTGTCTTGGTTTTCTTTTCATGTATAACACGTGATACTTTGTTGATGAAAATGAAGAAATCTCAGTGGCAGGAGGTTATCAATTTGAATCTTACTAGAGTATTCCTGTGCACACAGGTCTATACAGTTGCTGCATTCTTAATTCGACTTGAACCTGAGTCTTTTTCAATGAAAAACATTTTTCAGAGAGATCTTTTTCCTTGTTGCAGACTGCTGCTAAATTTATGATGAAAAAGAAAAAGGAAAAAATTTTGATCGGTGCCTTTCCAATAAATTTGAAGCTGTATTAATTAATATAAACCATCAATGCATTCTTTTATTGTTTCATGTACTCTAGCATTTTACCTAGGAGACCTCTGTATTTTGTAGGGGAGAATAGTCAACATATCATCTGTTGGTTTAGTTGGCAATGCTGGGCAAGCCAACTATACTGCGGCAAGAGCAGGAGTGATTGGGTTAACCAAAAGTGTCGTGAAGGAGTATGCCAGCAGGAATATAACTGTAAGTGTAACTTAAACCGAGTTGTTATTCACTTGAATTAGCCTTTTCTCTTGATATTAGCAACCTTTGGACATTGGAGTGTCAACTACAAAGGAATTAATTTTCCCAGCAAGGATGAGCTACTGACTATTTATGACGTTTGACAAGTTATTTACTCACTATCTTTATTTTCATCAGGCTAATGCTGTGGCCCTTGGATTCATTGCATCAGATTTGACCTCCAAGCTAAGTGAAGACACTGAGAAGGAAATTTTGGCAAGCGTCCCATTAGGTCAGGGCTAATCTCCTTAGACTATGATTAACAACTATATCTAATATTTGTTACTCTTCGCACATCAATTATGGAAAAACATCTGATAATGTGGCACCTGCGTGAGTGTTGGATTTCCGCCTGTATCTTTCATCCAGCATAAGAGTAAACATATAGAAATCAATGTCTTAGACATCTGATAATGTGGCACCTGCGTGAGTGTTGGATTTCCGCCTGTATCTTTCATCCAGCATAAGAGTAAGTATTATCTCACCATTTATTTAAAGGGACTGCCGTTGGAATCCTTTAAAACTATTGGTATTTTGTTTGTTGAAAAATTGAGACAACACTAACGAACTAATATGTAAGATGACCAATGTCTGCAATTTGTATTTTCGTTGCTACAACTATTGAAAATTTTGTTGCAATGACAGGACGATATGGCCAACCAGAAGTTGCTGGATCGGTGGAATTCCTAGCACTCAATCCTGCAGACCCTATTTAATTGGAGGAATGGCTATATGGAAATTTTCCACAATCCCATTTGGTTTCCATGGGTTAGTATTGAAAAGGTTGATTAGTTATGCTATTCTGTAGGTAGAAAGAGAAAGGTAAGACTCAATAGTTAATCCTTATCCTAGTTTTTTTCTAATTTACGTTGTTAAATTTCTCTGAAAATGGGAGCAAGTTTTTGTAGTGTGGTGTTAAGCTTTTTCGATCACTTTTTGTAGTGTGGAATAGACGTTGTACATTTTCTGTACTGGTCAGGCTTTGACAAATGTGTGTTTTTTTTTTATGGTCACTTGTTTCAGGGATTTGCGCTTCAAATTATTTTCACCGAGACCCGGAAGATTAATGGCAATTGCAAGACTAGGCTTAGGGGTCAGAAAAGCCAGCGCAACTTTTAGCAACACTTTTTCCTTTCACTACAACACAGCAGCAATCTAGTACTAAACTAAATGTAACAAAACTGTTTTTACCTAGCCCTTATCCACTACCTTCCACTGAACAGATAACCAGCTTACGTCATACCAACTTATACACGAGCAAAAGAATCTGAAATATAAATATATGGCTGGCTACGTTGGTCAGACCTGCCAACCAAGTCTTCTGAAGCAGCCAAGCTAGGGGACGCTTGCATCAACTTCAGAGAACCAACGTCATTACTTCTCTCATATATCCCCACTATTTTTTCCAGTCCACCCTGGGGTGACAGGATGAGAGTTTTAAATTAAACCACCAAGCAAGGATTCAGAAGAAAATCACTCTTCAAATTTTCGATTGGCCAAAGTGTTGAAGAGACATCAATCTATCTCTCCTTCCTCAGGATCATTCGGTACTTCAGGGATGCTATGAGGTTCAGCTTCTTCTTCCTCCTCTTCATCTTCTTCCTTCATATATAATCCGAGTTGCTCCAAAGGATTGCTACTTGCCTTAAATTTGAAACTCCCAAGAACATTCTCAGAATGACCGGGACTTGTCTCATCAATGAAGCTCTCTAGCTGTTCATCAGGAGCAGCTCTGAACAATTCCAGATCTTCCATAAATCGACTGTTCTCATTTATTTCAACAGTTTTCTCCATCTGCTAACACATGATTTAAGAGTTAAAAAGTGATGGCAAAAATTGCAATCCCAATAAATGCAATCCCATCTGTCTGTACCTTCTGGAGTGCCTGACGGGCAGCTTCTCTTTCAAGTTCTCGTTTCCTTTTGGCTTCTGCAGCAGCTTCTGCCTCAGCTCTTCTACGAGCCTCTTCGGCAGCCTTAGCTTCAGCTTGCAAGCGAGCTTTCTCTGAATAAGCAGATAAGCAAATATGAGGTTGTTTCAAAGATGTGATTGTGGACTTCCACGTGCAACAACAGAGAACACAAACCTTCTCGCCTTCGCCTTTCAAATTCCTCTCTCTCAAACTTTAGCTTTTCAGGGTCCCGCACTTCACCCTAAAATTGTAAAAAGATAAGTTAAGGAAAAAGTAGTACACCTGGATGAATGGAACTGAAAAATCTAACACCAGCTAAAGTTTGTTCACCTTTTCAATGCTCTTCTCCTGAGCTTTTAGTATGATATCCGCAAAGCGGCCTCTTAACACAGCTGCACGGTAAAGCTTCTCAGGAGAGACTCGCCTCTCAGGTTCAGCACTCTCCTCTAAAAGGTTACAGTACATCATGAGTGAGATGATTGCTGCAAAACTAGTAGCAGACAATTTCTTCATCTATTACCATTGCTTACCCTCTCGACGATCATCGGGCTCAGTAAAATTGGAGTTCTGCTGAGAAGTCGGCACTTTTTGGCCAGCCAATGAATCTGTAGTACACAAAAAATATATGAGCACACATGAAGCTATGAAAATCTTCCCACTGCCCCCAGATTTACAGAAAAGAAAGCAGCAATGAAAATCATGTCATTTGACTCCAAAGGTTGACAACCTGTGGTTTCTGGAAGGTCATCTTCCTGCTCCAATCTCCCACCAGAAGCTGATGTTGCCTGTGGAGGAACAAAATTATTTTAGAAGTTATCACTCAAAATAATAAAAAAATTTGATTGATTTTGTTTCATTGCCGACATCAAGAAGATGCAAAGAGTACAAAAGTACAGAAGTCATCACTAAAAATTAGACAACAATATCCACACCTTCTGAACTGTCAAGGCAGCTGAATCTTTATCAGCATCTGATTCACCACCAGAAGAGCTTCCGGAGTCTGTACCTGATAAAGAAAAGGAGATAACAGTATTAGCAAGTAAAGAGACATCACACCTTAAGTTCACAGTAATCTTGGCAGCGAAGAAAATATCAACTTTCCTACAGTCCAGACTTCCATACATACACAACCATTCCACACAGATAAGAACTGCTGAAGTTTCAACTCCATGCAAGTCTCCTATAACAAGCAAGTTAAAAGGGCCATTTGACCTAATTCTCTCAATTAATACGGGTATGAAATAATCTTGCCCATTGCAGGACAGAGTAACCTTTTTTTTTGGGATGAGCACATCTTAGACATGTAACACATCAGACTTGTTAATACTATGCTACATCCTCCCAAATAAGAGGAAATGTGGAAACAAGCAAATAACGAGCAACTGGCAACACAATCTCTATTCCAATATCTTTCCCAGATCTAATTGGCAAAAGGACATCAACCAATAGGGTTGGAATATGACACAGGTATGATCCAGCAAAGTACACGTCAGAGCGCATAAACAAATATGTTACCATAGGAAGTGTATACACAACATTTCAGAATAGAAGATCCAGAAACAATGTTTAGAATCTAGTGGTGGCCATAGCACAAATAAAGCATGCTTAGAAACCAAGCAACAGCAGTGCCAATGGAAGTATGAGTAGAAGATTCAAAGATCAGGCTTTCATTGCCAAAGATGAACAGAACTCACAATAAAAAATTGCAAGGTTGTCAGAGTATAGAAGAATGTTATTTTTTCACATTAACTCCTTTCACTTTTGAATAAAGTCACTTCCAAGCATAATGTATTAACTTCTAAAAATTGCCTATTGAAAGACAACATACTTCCACTCCAAGTTCTTCAGTCAAAAGAATCACTCAATACTTATCTTTTTATTCACCTTCATCTGCCAAGTTGTGGCAAAATAAATTTTTAAGACAGAAAGCAATCAAACATCCAACTAATACAAAAAACTTTACATCCATAGTAATTGACAGTTCAAATATTATGGTAGATAACTAGCCAACGCAACACTTTATATATCCATAATAATTGACAGTTCAAATTAGGGGTGTCAAACGGGCGGGCTGGGTAGAAATTGAGAGTGTTAAAATGGGTTGAAATAGAAATTGGGTTGGGTTATAACCCGCTCAAATTTACTTTGGGCTCAAACGGGTTGGGCTCAAATGGGCTAAAATTCAGGTTGGGTCATGACCCTCTCAATCTCAATAATTCTAACATATTATATTAATTTTTTATAAACACAATTTGAATTTCAACTCTAAAAATAAAAATAAAAAGTTGCAAATTGATAGATGATGGAAAATATAAAATAGATAGAAAACATACACTATATCAATGCAAGTAAAGAACTTTAGAACGGGTTGAAATTGGATATTCAATTGGGCTCAATTGAGGATTCTTTTGATATGGGTTGAGGCTTGAACGGGTTGAGATTGAACCCAATCAAAATTATATTAAGCCCAACCCATACAAGTTTGGACGGGTTGGGCGGGTTATCTATATTTGGGCTCATTTTGACACCCTTAGTTCAAATAGATATGGTAGATAACTGGCCAATACTCCGAGTGTGATTCCAATACCACTAAGCCTCAGTCATTCATATAACATGCTAACGAGCTCTAACTTACTATAATGTCGGACATGTAGTTACATCTAGTTCAGCCAAATTTATGTAACAGGGACACACCAAAATCCTCTCTCCTGCCCAGGAAAAAAAAAAGAAAAAAGAAAAAAAACAAGAACAAGAACAAATAATCCATACCTAATTCATACCAAAGTGATCAAGTCAAAAGTTCCTAATTTCCTAACCCACGGGAAAAATCCATAAGAAGTTTCTACTACCTAGCCAGGACGGTCTACTGTCAATCATGACTGCAGCAAGGTGCTTCAGTCCCAAATTGTCAAAAGTACCAACACCCAGTTCAATTCCATTTCACAAAAAGGTTTGACAACATAAAAGAGCAAGCAAGAGCACAAAGTTTCTAAACTTCACATGGAATTACTCAAGTGGTAGAGCTCAAAACTGATGAGCAAGAAGATGTTAAACAAACTTTTTCCCAGAACTTGAAAGAAGTTACTTTCCCAAATGAGAGAGAGCAATCCAGTTAGTTCTCTCCACATTTATTTTTCTTCTTTTCGTTTAAAACAAACTTTTTCCCAGAACTTGAAAGAAGTTACTTTCCCAAATGAGAGAGAGCAATCCAGTTAGTTCTCTCCACATTTATTTTTCTTCTTTTCATTCTTATTTGTGTTACAACACCTTAATTAATTCTAATTCAGATTTGTGAAACATCCTACAATTAGATATGTCCTTTCTACAAAATGCTGCTATAAGCAAAAAGTGATTAACACCCTTGCGAGTAAAGCCAATATAAACATGTATTTGAGGAGTATCTAATTAAAAAGTAACACCCTAATCTTCTTTAGGTTGCTCATTTTCCCAGCAAACATTTTTGCCACTGCATCAGCCCATCCTTGAGTTCTTGCAGACATATTGTGCCTCCTATTCCCACAATTAGTTTGCTCCCCTATTCCCCAAAATTATCACCACCATGTCAACCTTAACATTAAAAAAGGCCTCCATCTTGGATATTTGAATGTCCCAGACAAATCAACCTTCTCTCTGTATACCCTATGTACTTCCGAACATTCTTAGATAGGGGGAAACAGCAACTACGAAGTGATAGGGAGGAAATTCACACAGGTTAAGAAAATGGAAGATGGTGTTACCTTTATAAAAATAAAAGGAGGGGGGGGGGGGGGGGGGGGATGGTAATCTGAGCTTACCAGTTGTGAAACATGATCACCACATGAGAGGGCAAGAG
>JBCEWC010019078.1:0-11612 GCA_038996855.1 Solanum aculeatissimum
TAACTTCTAGTCATCATCAAGTATCTATGTAACACATCACAATAATCTATGTAGTCCCATTAATAGAGTAATTTCAAACCCCTCAAAATTCTCAATAATCATGTAGAGCTATAGGTCTATATCACAGCGCCCCCGTAAGTCATCTATCATAATTGAACAATCTAGACCAATATAAAAATATTGTATATTTCAAACATCATTATTTTTCACTCGAATCAAAATTCAATTATCATAAAAGTGGCTAATAAAATCCTAGTAAATCTGTGTTGAACAAGTATACCTTTCATGGTCATATCTGAGCTCAAAGGCAAAAATTAGTAAAACGTTTAATTTTAAACCAAGGGTCTATATGGGAGGTCATATTCCTTCACCCTTCTTAGATTCTTCCTACGACACAAATTTTAGATACCCTGAACTCTTCAAGATATCAAATTCTTATTCCTTCACTAACTCACTTATCAACTCAATTCTCTGACCAACAACACATGATATTATATCTCATGCTCTAAGTCAAAACTTTGAGTGGAGCACTTCTTTATGTCCTTCAACAAATAAAAAAAATAACTAAATTTATGGCCCAAACCACATGCAAGTTCTTCCAAATGCTGAATACTCATTGTTATCCATTATTACTTATCTTACCATTTTATATCTCAACAAATATACTATCAAAAATGTAGACTAACAATGAAAACTTGAATCTTTATTTTAACTTGTATCTCAATTCCTTTATCTATTGGTATTAAGCTCATAACTTGAGATATTTAATTTATGTATCTTAACTTACTATTGATCGCCTTTTTATCGACCTTACCATATCACTTATATTAAGAAAAAATTAATGTACTAATTACCATCCTCAAATTCACAAGAATAGTTTATCACCATATTCAAGATGCACGTATATAGATTTAAAAAAATAATATTATCCAATAGCTTTCTAACCCAGATCAATGATACGTAACACTGTCATCGTAACTGAAGCAAAACAAATGAAACCACATGGCTTTAAATTCAATTCCCAACTCCCTCGAAAGATACATTTTTGACCTTTATCATAAAAGTGAATGTCCTTACATCTTACTAATTTATTCATTTATGACTCTAGCTAGTTTCAATTCTATTGAAACAGTATCTCAACACATTCTACATCTTTTCTTATGATCACGCTACTCGTCAAATAGTAGCAAACATAACTTTTGATATCTACAAATTGAGTTTATCATACTGAATTCACTCAATAATTTTTTTATCATGTAATTGCATCTTGATCGTAATCCATCACGAACTCTTATTATCATTATGTTCTATAGTCGTTGCCATCATCTCAAGGTTAACCTCATCATTAATATGACACCTAAACCTATTATATTGGTCGAATCTAAAGGTCTAACCGAATTTTTTGATACACTTTCTTACTAAAATTTTGGCTTTGCACAAGTATATATACTTGCTGGGACTTTCTTTACTCATAAGCTTATCATTTTGATATTGAACCACTCTCTTGGATCTTATTATGGATCAAAAGTCCTCATTCAGAATCCCTTGAATACACCTCACAACCTAAATACATTAATCGTACCAAAGATCCACCACTAAAATTTTTCTTATAAATAATGCTTAACCCAAGCATCCAGAGTAATAAACTAGTTGATTTCTCAAATACGAATGCAATATTAAATCTTATTAATTAAGCCTGTAATACACTAATAACTCCTTAAGTAATAAATATTCACACTTGAAAATTACATATCCGTTTTCATATACCAGTGTGAAAATCCATTAGATCTACCACTAGAACGCATCGTACCTATCAAGAAAAGTAGTACAAACTAGCCTGCATACTTCTACCCATCAAATAGATGCAAAACATTATCTAATCCATCATGACTCTAGCCTAAATAATACACATTTTTTTTATAAATTCAATCGCTAGAAAAAGTAATACACTCCATAACTCTAACCAAGTAAGCATCGGTGTTGTTGTGATAGTTGTATCATTATCCTCCCTAGTATTCACTCAATCTATGAAACCATAATATGAATTCTGACCTTCATTAGCAAAAACGCATTCTTATCATTATCTAAGCAATCCATACATCTTAAGACACTTTAGTAATAGTAGTTTGCAGATTTACAGAATTTGGTATCTAGTTATCTCTTTAACATTCCATCTTTAATTGTCGAACCACTTTCGATATCGTATATACCATATCAACACTATTTATGTTGTTGGGTAACTAACCCAAAAAGGATAAAACGTTCCTGAAATTCTCAATTCATTGCTTGACTTCATCACTCAAAAATCCTCAAAGTGCATCTCCAATTCATCTCCTTACTTAACCTCTTTTAATCGTTGAACATTTTAAATCTAACCACACATTTTCTTTTTTTATAAGTATATAAGTTATTTTTTAGTACCAGATCTAATATTCAAGCCATATACAACCCACTAACTACTCAAATAATGAACCAAGTGTGAATAATCTCCATAAGTGAGAGGGAATGAAATCAAACGATAAGAATCATACCGAATTAAGAACACACGATGAAGAAAGAATAAACAAAAGAAAGTTTCCTAAAAGTCTTCATAGCCTCTCAAAGATAAGTATAAACATCTCCATACCGATCCTCGAGACTCTACTAGACCCGTCTTGTACACACGTGAGACCTATGAACCTGGGGATCTGATACCATCTTTCACGATCCAAAATGGACGTGATGACACTCGTCTTATACCACCAAGACAAGTAAGCCAAAAACCAAATTACAATGATAAAGTGCGAAAAAAATAATTTAAAAAATAAAGATTTAACTACGGATAATGAGTCAACTCAATTAAAATCCCCCAAAACCTGATTGTCACGTGCACAAGCCTCTAATGTGTTACAATGGATTTGAAAGAAAATACAAGTCTCAAATGATGGTGTCTCTAAAGTAGAACAAGATCATAAATAGGAGGATGAAGCTCGTTGAGATGACAAATACCTACCTCACTAATCTCCACAAAAAGACTCGGATAAAAAGAGAAGAGAGAGTATCACAAAGATTCGAGCGCATGACCTACAAAAATGTAGAAGCAAGGGGTGAGTACCAACCACACGGTACCTAGCAAGTCAGCTAACAAGACGAAGCAAGTCCAATAGAATACACAAACTCCTTTCACCCCAACCGACCTCCACAACTATAACCTGCACAAAAATTTCAGCCCAATCCACAACACATAATACATAACGAAGATAGTTTTTCACAATATCACAATTCCAAATCACAAGCCATAACTCACAAGCGATAACACAATCAATCACAGGAATAACATAATGCAACACAAGAATATGCAAAGATGAGATGCAATGCTTATGCAATAATTATCGGCAATGACCTCGGCATCACAGTATCACAATATCACCGACAATGACCTCGGTATCACATCTCGATCGGTAAAGACCTCATCCTCAATATCACAATATCACCGACAATGACCTCGGCATCACATCTCAACCGGTAACGACCTCGACCTCAGTATCACAATATAGCCGACAATGACCTCGGCATCACAGCTCAACCAGTAAAGACCTCAGCCCCAGTTATCACTATCTCTCTCATATTTACAAACAGAACCAATTCAAGTATGCGTGATATAGAATGAATGAACATGAGATGATGTCCACAAACAAATCCACTCATAATCACCAACCACAACAATATATCTCAATATAGAGTGCTCATCACTTAACCACATTTTTCAATTCAAGTGTGACCACACCACACCAACTCACTTTTACATTTAATCACCCCATTTTTTTATAATATCATAAATATTTCATTTATCACACATAGAAGAAAGGAAAATTTGGGAATTCAATGAGAATTACAAAGTTTTTAAAATTCACTTGCCTCGAGTAATCAAACAATCACTTCAAACTTGGGTATTTCATAACGCTTTCGGATGATCAAAATCTATTCAAATACATAATCTATATAAGAATACGAATCTGATGACACCCATATTGCTATATTTATTTTTCAGTTCAAACATCGGGTCAAAAAGTCACCTCGAGCCCTCGAATTCGAATCTGAAATTTTTTTTCAAAATATTTTTACCCATAATAAAATAAACTTATATGTCAAATTTTAGCTAAAATGGATCGTTATTTGACCCCCAAATCAAGATTCTATTCTAAGAACCCTAGGCTATATTTTTCATAAACTGTACACGTTTCTACCCTAAAGATCTATTCATAATATTATAAAAACTTACTAGAAAGGACGTGAATAATTACCTTGACGCTTAGAGATGAAAATCATAATTTTTCTCTCCTTCTTTCCCTTTCTTTTTCTTCCCTGCATTTTTTTTCTTTACTGTCTTCGTCGTTCTTTCTTTGTTTTCTTGTTTTCTGAAATTGGTTTTAAAGTATTGGGGGCGTGCAACCCTCTTTTTCAGTATGAACTCTTCTTTATTTTTTTTATTTTTTTTCTTTTTATTTTTCTTTTCTAAACATATTATGTATTAAAAGTGATAAATTTTATTCACTTTATTTTAATAAATATAAGGTAAGTAAATAATATAGAATATTAATTAAATTATTATTTTAGTCCACCAACTAAATTAATTAACTAAAATTATCTCTTAACTAAACCATCATAGTTATCGAATACTCCAAAATACCCATTAAAAAGTTACGAAAAAAAATCTTTTATGAAATAAAAATCTCTAATATTTAAAACGACCTAATGGGTCGGTACAAAACTGTAACGCTTCGCTGATTCCATCCAAAAGACGTGACACTTAAAACCTCCCTTTATTCTTCATCGCTTCTTTCAAACTTTTCCATTTCACTCCCTACTCTTTTTCCTATTCTCTAGGTGTACCGATTTCTTTCCTGAAATATTAAATTCTCCTTTTCTCGCATAAATTCCTCCTGACTCTAAAATTCATCTTGGCAGCGCACATAAATTGAGAATAGCATCTGCAATTGGTGTTTGCCATATATGTTTTTCCAATTGTTATAAACACGTAAATGAAGAATCAAAATTACGTTATGTTTTAAAATCTGAAGGAAAAGAAGTTATCTCTGACAAAACTGAGGAATAAGAAGTTATCCTTGACGATGCTCATGAAGTGTTTGATGAATTGATCCATATAGAAATCTCGTGCACTGCTTCAAAAAGTGTTAGGGAAGTGATTCTATGCATGTATATTTTCAGAAGCTATAACTTCTTTATATATATTTGGAGGGCATAAAACTCTGATCCTTTCATTTAAGAACTGGAGCTGATTTTTGAATTTCTTTTATTTTTTTAACATTTTACAATAAATTATGATTGATGATTTCGTGATTGAGGGATAATAATTTTCACGTCTACTTAGTATTGATTGGTAATATTACTCCTTATTATGGAGAAGCATATGTGTTCTTATCGGGCATTTGTAAAGTTCCTATCATTCATAGTTGTGGCCTTTGATTTTGATGGTCAAGTCGATGTTTGCTTAGGAACACGAAAAGGACAATGGAGTGAATTGTCTTATGCAAGTACGGAGACACCAAAGAAATGGACGTTGCACACTTCTTATTTTCCTTTCCTATCTATCACGAACACCAGTGCATATCTTGCACGCTAAATCTGTCAGCAGGTTAGGACTATAGTTACTTGATATACATCATCTCTATTATATATATTTTGTCGAAATGATTATATAATGATAGTATGGATACAACATTAATTTGTGCTTAATCAATTTAATCACTTGAGAGTGTGTACTCTGTTTAATTGTGTATTTATATCCATCAATGACCAAAAAGGTCAAAGTTGTTGTTTGTCGCAAACTAACCTCTCTTCATTTCAAGTTTAATGAAGATTTAGATGGTGTAGTATTGATTTATGAACTACAAGTTCAATAGCAATTTGGTTGACATTCTTTCAGAAACCACTTGAAGCAAAGTTAGGCTAAAATTCTTCCAGGAACCATTTGAAGCAAAGTTGTTATTTTTTTTAATTCAAGGTCAGAAATGCTATTAGAAGGTGAGGTCGTCAAAGTTTGTCAGAAGTCTATTCACAAAATTGTTCTTGATTTTTCCTCTGCTACAAAACAGATAAGGCCATTCAAGAACATTATTCAGTATAAAATTGAACACAAAAATAAATTTTGGTCAACATATTTTCATAAGACAGACAAGATCAAAGTGGGAATTACCCTATGATTCTCAGTCAAGAGTTTTAATAAAGAGATACTACATATATGTGGGTCATTAATTCCAACTAACAAAGTATATATTATATACGTATAATTATTTTAATTGATTGTCTGTGATGGTGCATTTTCTCGTGCTTAAATGTTTTAATAATAATGGCAGAAAAAATCTCACTCACCAAAATGGATCCAAGGATGCATATGTAAGGTTATGAAATCCAATCAAGTTATGGGATCTTCATTCAAAGAATATTCTCTTCGACATACGATTTGTATTTTTCTCTAAAGTAGGCAGTGAAAATGTAACACGCACTTTATTTTCTCTAGCATGCGAAGTTTTTGGTGTTGCTTGTATATATATAAACGAAAATGTTAGGCCCACCTATGTGACACTCTCACATAATTCTTATTTATTTTTTCTTAAATAATTCAATCAATTAAATAACTAAATTGACTTTAACAAAACTTACAAAAAACCATTTATGATTAAACGGTACTTTACCATGTTCCAACTATTCGAAAAAGTCATAATCATTCGAAAAACTAATAACACCCTTCGCAAAAGTCATATCCCTTCAAAAAAATCACAACCCTTCGAAAAAGTCATAAACCTTTTTAAAAGTTACAACTCCTCGAAAAAGTCACACCCTTTTGAAAATTCCTTTGAAAAAGTCATGATACTTTAGCTTGTCCCAACCATTCGAAAAAGTAACAACTTTTCGCACAAGTCACAACCATTCAAAAAGCCACAACCCTTCGAAAAAGGCATAACCCTTAAAAAAAATCATAACTTTTTGAAAAAGTCACAACTCCTTGAAAAAGTCACAACCTTTTGAAAAAACTTTTAAAAATGTCACAACCCTTCGGAAAAAATCATAACCCTTCAAAAACGTCATAACTCTTTGAAAAATTCACAACGTTTCAAAAAAGTCACTACTCCTTTTAAAAAGTTAAAACCTTTTGAAAAATTCACAACTTTTTGGAAAACTCACAACCTTCGAAAAAGTCACAATCCTTCAATGTGAAAAATTATCAACTTTTAAAATATATTAAATTGATTTTTAAGTTGGGATATTATAGTAATCTCTTTGGAAAAGTCACAACCATTCGAAAAAATCATAACTGTCACGACCCAAAATGGATGTGATGAAGTGCAGAAGAAATAATTAAAAAATAAAGGTTTAACTACAACGATAAAGTGCAGAAGAAATAATGAAAAATTAAAGGTTACTACGGATAATAAGTCAGCTCAATTAAAATCTCCAAACCTGGTTGCCACGTGCACAAGCCTCTAATGTGTTACAATAGATTTGAAAGAAAAATACAAGTCTCAAATGATATTGTCTCTAAAGTAGAACAAGATCATAAATAGAAGGATGAGGCTCACTGAGATGACAAATAGCTGCCTCACTAATCTCCACAGAAAGACTCGGATAAAAAGAGAAGAGAGAGTATCACAAAGATTCGAGCGCATAACCTATAAAAATGTAGAAGTAAGGGGTGAGTACCAACCGCACGGTACTCAGCAAGTCAACTAACCAAACAAAGCAAATATAATAGAATACAAAAACTCCTTTCATCCCAACAGACCTCCACAACTCCAACCTGCACAAAACGTTCAGCCCAGCCCAGCAACACGTAATACATAATAAAGATAGTTTTTCACAATATCACAATTTCAAATCACAAGCCACAACTCATAAGTAATAACACAATCAATCACAGGAATAACATCATGCCACATAAGAATATGCAAGGATGAGATGCAATGCTTATGCAATAATTACCGGCAATGACCTCGACCTCAGTATCACAATATCACCGACAATGACCTCGACATCACAATATCACAATATCGTCGGCAATGACCTCGGCATCACAGTATCACAATATCATCGGCAATGGCCTCGACATCACAATATCACAATATCGCCGGCAATGACCTCGGCATCACATCTCGACCGGTAAAGACCTCGGCCCCAATTGTCACTATCTCTCTCATATTCACAACCAGAACCAATGCAAGTATGTGTGACATAGAATGAATGGACATAAGATGAAGTCCACAAACAAATCCACTCATAATCACCAACCACAACAATATATCTCAATATGGAATGCTCATCACTTAACCACATTTTTTAATTCAAGTGTTACAACATCACGCCAACTCACATTTACATTTAATCACTCAATTTTTTTATAATATCACAAATATTTCATCCATCACACATAGAATAAAGGAAAATTTAGAAATTCTACGAGAATTACAAAATTTTGAAAGTCTACTTGCCTCAATTAATTGAATGATCACTTTGAAATTTGAGCCTTTCATAATGCTTCTAGATGGTAAAAATCTATTCAAATACATAATCTACATAAGAATACGAATCTAATGACACCCATATTGCTATATTTATTTCGGTTCAAAAATCGAGTCAAAAAGTCACCCCGAGCCCTCAAATTCGAATCTGAAAATTTCTTTCAAAATATGTTTACCCATAATAAAATAAACTTATATGTCTAATTTCAGCTAAAACGGATCGTTATTCGATCCCCAAATCAAGATTCTATTCTAAGAACCCTAGGACTATATTTTTCATAAATTGTACACGTTTCTACCCTAAAATTTTATTCAAAATCTCATGAAAACTTAATAGGAAGGACGAGAATAATTACCTTGACATTTGGAGATAAAAATCATAATTTTTCTCTTTTTTTTTCTTCCCCACATTTTGTTTCCCTCCGTGCGTCGTCGTCGTGTGCGTCTCCTTTTGCTTTCTGTTCTTAACTTCTTCTTTTCATAGGGCTGCGTGGAGTAACCCTTTATAATATTTTTTTATTTGTTTTTCTTTGTTTTTTCTTCTTCTTCCCTTTTAAAAAAATAAAATAATAATTAAGTACTAAAATTAATAAATTTTCCTAATTTTATTTTAATAATTATGGCCCAAGTGATACAAGATATTAAATAATTTAGCCCACCAATTAAATTAATTATCTAAAATTACCCATCAACTAAATAACCGTAGTTACCGAATAATTCAAAATTTTCAATTTAATTTACGAAAAAAGATCTTTTATAAAGAGAGAGATTTTTTTTTATAATGACCTAACGGGTCATTACATTATCCACCACTAATAATTATGTTCGCCCTCGAACATAAGGAAGCAGAAGAAAGAATAATCGACATTACCAAAGCCTAAGTTATTACCTTCTGGAGTCAGTATTCATCTTTCCAAGTAAGTTTTCTTAAGACCATTCCATCAAACTCAACTATTAAGAATTGAACTTTTGAATCGAACCTTGCCAGATTTACAAATCAAGAGTGATTTTCAAGCCACAGATTACCCCATGAACTCAATCTGAATGACAACCACTAGACCATAACTCAACAATTAGAATGAATCTTTTCTCACATAACGATGATAAAATTCTAAATCAATATCGATCATAATCAAAAGCGAATCTAAATCAACCATCCCACACTCTTAATGCACAAACCATCATGAATCTTGTTAAGATATCATTCTCATAATCAAATCTTCCCACGAGCTTAAATTATAAAATATGATCTTTAGTCATTGAATACTCATCACAAATTTGTTTTTCTGACCCAACAAAGAAAATGATTAAGTAACCACTTAGCGAATGATACACCAAAACATACAGATGTTTTAACAACACTATCAAAAATACTAGATCAAAAGTTGTGACTATAAATAACCATTAACAGCGATATAGCTAGACCCAACAGGCCCCTCATTCAATCCTACATAGCCAGAACATGACCTCAACGATGAAATGAATCTTAAGACTACTGGATAGTTATTAGCGATGGTAGCTCTTCTATAATTCTTTTTTTTTATAATCAAGTGACACTCGTAGAACTATTGAAAAAAACTAAACTTCCCCAAGGCAATATCAAATATGTCATATCCAAAATGATCAAGTCTACACAAGTATCCTATCTTACGAAGAGAAAATTATAGGATCGATTCTCCCGATCCACCACTAAGGACCCGTCTACAAAAGTGAAGACACGGGTGAGAATAGGCAGCGAGTAATACTCTAAATCATGCCCATAATGAAGCAGGTAGTCACATAAGAATGCACGGGAATCAAAGTCAAATGATACAAGATACTCCTCTCATAGTGCTCCTATCAAACGTTCTCATTCATCTGACTCTATTTTTTTTTATCTACTCACAATCAACCTGTTTGGTCCCTAATAATCGTACACATACTTAATTTATCAAACTCTATATATTCCTCATGGTACTGCATCAAAGATAACACTCTTAATACTAACAAAACATCATAATCGTATTGGTCATTTACAATTCTCTCAAATTGTTACTAGTATCAAAGTCCTCTTAGCGACACATTATCACCTTCGAATATGTCAAACTATGGCTTTCTCTCTTGTTATTTAAATATTTCTTTACAAGTCACACTCAATGCTGATAACATTGATTTCGGATCTGATAGTACTTTTCTCATCGAGGTAAAGTTATTTAATTATATACCTAAAGTTGATTTCATGCCATCTTTTACACACCAAATTTCAACTACTATTCAAAGCATCATATATATCATACCAAAATTTAGAGAGATTCAATCAGTTTAATAATTTTGTATACCATAAGCACATAACTTCTAGTCATCATCAAGTATCTATGTAACACGTCACAATAATCTATGTAGTCCCATTTATAGAGTAATTTCAACCCCCTCAAAATTCTCAATAATCATGTAAAGCTACAGGTCTATATCGCAGTGCCCTCATAAGTCATCTATCATAATTGAACAATCTAGACCAATATAAAAATATTGTATATTCCAAACATCATTATTTGTCACTCGAATCAAAACTCAATTGTCATAAAATTCACTAATAAAATCCTAGTAAATCTGTGTTGAACAAGTACACCTTTCATGGTCATATCTGAGCTCAAAGGCGAAAACTAGTAAAACCTTTAATTCTGAACCAAGGGTCTATACGGGAGGTCTTATTCCTTCACCTTTCTTAGATTCTTCTTATGACACAAATTTTAGATACCCTGAACTCTTCAATATATCAAATTCTTATTCCTTCACTAACTCGCTTATCAACTTAATTCTCTGACCAATAACATATGACATTTTATCTCATGCTCTAAGTCAAAACTTTACGTGGAACACTTCTTTATGTCCTTCAACAATTAAAAAAACTAAATTTATGGCCCAAACAACGTGCAAGTTCTTCCAAATGTTGAATACTCATTGATATCCATCATTTCTTATCTTACCAATTCATATCTCAATAAATATACTACAAAAAATGTAGACTAACAATGAAAATTTGAATCTTTATTTTAACTTGTACCCCAATTCCTTTATCTATTGGTATTAGCTCATAACTTGAGATCTTTAATTCAT
>JBCEWC010019079.1:0-11612 GCA_038996855.1 Solanum aculeatissimum
AGACTTTAGGATACCTAAAAGGGGCCTAGGGGTTAATTAAATCACGAAATTACCATTAATGAAATGGACTTTTAACTACCAAGCAGAGTGTCATGGAGGAGATATAGTTCCCGTGAACATGACTCACGGTCCGTACAAGGTGCCATCAAACTTGCCTTAGCTAAATTTTCAACGCGAACTCTCGGAGGACTTTCTGGACCACTTGACGAGGGGATTCACGGACCTGTGGCTTCACACGGACCGTGTGCTAGTTCATGGAGCCACACTTGGCCCAAGAATCAACCCCCAGCTCAGTACAAGGTTCTGCCCCTCTCAACGGACCCTCTCACGGGTCGTACCAAGGCTCACGGACCGTGGGGTGGTCCGTGAGTCATGACTTGGGTTTTGGGGTGATTCTTTGCCACCCCCAACTCACTGGACCATGGCACGGACCCCCACATGGACCGTATCAAGTTTCACGGACCGTGGTCCTTACCTTGGGCCCTTTTCAGGGTCTATCTCCAATGTCTTCCGAATTTCAGGCAGTCCCACTATTTTGGCCATAACTTCCTCATAAAAACTCTAAATTAAGTGAAACTATTTGTGTTACGAAGATAACTCAAATAGCTTCAATTTGATATGTGGAAGACCACACGGTTAAACCCACATCAAAAGTTATGCTAGCTCAAAGTCTACTATCCAAACGGCCTCTCTATGCCACCAATTGATCCGTTTTGCATTTGGCCACTTAAACTCAACTCGTAGCTACCAAAACTCAACCATGACCATTATAACATCATACAAGACCAACCATAAGGAGTTTTTGAAAAAAATTTGGGTCGTTACACACCCATAGTGGAATAATCCCTCCATAGCGAGTTACATGGAGACAAAAACTTCATAAATCGCGTCCCAAACTCAAATTCACAACACACTCTCAAATCATGACGTTCTAAAATATACGCTTAGCACTAAGATCAATTCCAAGAGTATACTCACCCGAATTCAGTAACGTAAAATTGTATAGGCTCCTTATTATTTTGGCTATCTACTCAAATGATCAAATTTATAATCCGACTCCCAACTCATTCTTGAATTTTCCTAGAGCTCACAGTTCTCAAAATTCATCCTAATCTGGCCTAAACTCAAAATTCTCAATTTACTACTCAAAATTTTGTTGCTTCAATTTTCTTCCCTATTGACCTACCCATAATGACGGTGTCAGATCGTTATGATGACCTTGAGGTTGCACTTAGTGTGAGTTATGCTTGTGCACGTGTTGATTACACAAGCCTTGGAAATGAAACATCGTGTGTAGGCCTGGATGCGAGAGGAAACATTTCATATGCATTCAACAGTTACTATCAGATAGACAATAAGGTTGATGAGGCCTGCAAGTTCTCAGGGATTGGAATAATCACAAAGTCGAATCCATCAACCCTAATACACCCTCAAACTTGGCACGAATTATTAGTTTCATCCCTAAATTATTGGTAGGCTTAAAAACACTTCTCAACTTCATGTTTCTGTAACTTATTAAATTTTGATTTGAAATTTTGTAGAGCTTCATTTGCTGTCATATTTTTACAATCCCAAAATCTTCTTACGAGATTGTCATCCGACCATGAAATTTTTAACGTTGCCGGAAGTCCACATTGACAAAAAATAATCATAAACAAAATAGGAAAAGAAAGAGAATCAAGCAATTAAAAATGAGAATTAAAAAAAATCTTGTTTTGAGGTCACCATTAATGGAAGAAAGGTTAAATGGGAAGAAGAAAGGTATTCTAGTGGTTGAAAATTAAAAATTGAAGGAAATTTTTCTTTTTTTAAAAAAAAAATAGAGGGAAAATTAAGGTGGATGTAGTCTTTTTTTAATCTTTCACACACTTTAAATAAATTGTACTTACTTGTTATGACATGCGGTATGGGAAGGGTGTATCTGAGCTTAGTTTGCCAAGTTGAGGGGTGTTGTTAAGCTTATCAATAGTTTAGAGACGAAACTAATAATCCGTGTCAAGTTTAAGGGTGTATTTAAGCTTAATTCGCCAAGTTGAGGGATGTTTTTAAGCCTATTAATAGTTTAGGAACGAAAATAATAATTCATGTCAAGTTCGAGAGGGTTTTGATACCACTCTCAATTTAAAATCAAGCCAAACTAACATTGTTCTTTTACGTCAAGTTGATTTACTTTTTTATTTGATTTAGTTTTATCAATTTTTTTAACGCACTTCGCGTGCACTTTTTATTTTCCCACAATGTTCTCTATACAAGACATGTTTTGTTGCCATTTGGGGATCACAATTAACTTACGCGTCGGTTGGTTTGGATATAAGTTATGATGGATAAGTTATGATGATATTAGTTATGCTGAGAGTAATTTTTATTGTTTGTTTGGTTTAATATATTCAAAATATTATTCATGGTACAATTTCTAAGAATAAGTTGTTTGTTTACAAAAACACCCTTCACCTTATTTAATTTTTTTTTCATTTTCTTTGCAAGCTTTAGCTATTCATTATTAAAAATAAATTTTCATCTTAGTTAACGTATGTGTATACTATGCATTTCATGATTGTGTCATGTGTTTTTAAAATTAAACTTTCATCTTATTTAACTTAAAAATAAAATTTTCATCTTATTTAGCTTAAAAATAAAACTTCCATCTTATTTAGCTTAAAAAAAAACTTTCAAAG
This sequence comes from Solanum aculeatissimum, assembly GCA_038996855.1. Classification (NCBI taxonomy): domain Eukaryota; kingdom Viridiplantae; phylum Streptophyta; class Magnoliopsida; order Solanales; family Solanaceae; genus Solanum; species Solanum aculeatissimum. Next base: position 2,676 of record JBCEWC010019079.1, read on the forward strand.
TTTAAGAGGGGTATTTTTATTATTTCACATAATTTATCCCACGATAATTATAACTTATCCCAGGACTAGTTGTTAATCCTGGGATAAGCTATCACATCCTGTGCAACCAAACAAGCAATTAAGGGCCTCTAAGAAATTATCCCAGGATTATCATTCTTTATCCATCACACCAAACGACCCCTTAGTATTACTATGTCGATAATTTTGAAAGTCGCAACGATATTAGAATTACGACTTAATTCAATTGAACATTTAAAATGTTTTTATTAAATACTTTTGATACTTTTAATTATTTTTTTTGTGCACAGTTTCAAATATCGATGTTGTAGATAAGTTAATCATTTAAAATATATTTTTTTTTAAATTATTCCTATTAGTCTGAGAAAACTACAAAACTTCATGTCTAACAATTGAGGATGATATTTTAAGTAGTTAACTTCTGTAGGTGAACTGGAAATGGCTAGATGATAAAATGGGAAAGATAATGACAAGGTTCTTATCAACTTTAGCATCATCATCATCCGTTTTAGAAGTTCACAACACAATCAAACAGCTGGTTGTGAAGGAGAAATATGATCAAGCCCTCCAGCTCTACAGTGCAAAAGTTCACTGCTCCCATGCAAGTACTATCTTCCTTCTTCCTTCAATCATCAAGGCTTGTGCTCATGATCAATTCCTGGGCCTTCAGCTTCACTGCTATGTCTTGAAAAATGGATATTCTTTGGAATCAACAATATCTAATTCTCTTATATCAATGTATGCAAATTTCTCCGAAACAAAAATGGCATACCAACTGTTCGATGCAATGCTAGAGAGAGATGCCATCTCCTGGAATTCAATGATCAATTGCTTTTATCTAAATGGGTATTTATTAGAATCGTTGGAGTTGTTTAAACAGATGTATGATGTACAAGGTTTTGTGCCAAAGCCTGAGTTAATCGCTAGAGTTCTAGGTGCTTGTATTCAGACCAAGAATTTAAAACTAGGAAAAGCTATCCATACTCTTGCAACAGTTGATGAAAGAATAGTAACTTCGATTTTCTTGAAAACTGCTTTGGTAGACTTCTATTGGAAATGTTGCGAGCCAGATCTGGCTTTCCATGTTTTCCAGAGAATGGAAGTGAAAAATGAAGTCTCATGGACCGCCATGATAACTGGATGTGTAGCTGAGGAGTTGTATACGAGAGCGCTTGAATTATTTCGTTCAATGCTGGTGGAAAATGTTAAACCAAATAGAGTTACATTGACTAGTATATTACCAGCTTGTGGTAAGTTGAAGTATGGAAAAGAGATTCATGGATATGCATTTCGCCATGGGTTTGACTCGGATACTAAATTTTCATCTGCTATTGTACGCGTGTATTCTGAATGTGGGGAGGCAATGCAGGCAATAAAGAATGTATTCGATCGGTCAACTAAAAAAGATGTGGTAATGTGGACTGCTCTCATAACGAGCTATAGTCGAAATAAATCTACTTATCAAGAAGCTATAAAGCTTTTCAATGAGATGCTTCTGAGTGGAATTCAACCAAATAATGTTACTGTATTAGCACTAATTTCTGCTTGTACTAATCTGTTATCAGTATGCCATGGGCGAGGAATGCATGGCTATGCTTTTAGAAGTGGTTTTAGTTCACATTTGTTCATTGGTAACTCCCTCATGAACATGTACTCAAAATGTGGTTTTCTCAAAGACTCTGCTCAAGTTTTCCGAGAGATGTCGGTAAGAGATTCTGCATCATGGAGTGCCTTAATCAGTGCTTATGGGACTCATGGTTCTGGAGATAAGGCATTGGAACTTTTTCATGAAATGAAAGATAGTGGGATAATGACTGATTCCATTGCATTACTTGCAATTCTATCAGCATGTAATCACTGTGGTCTTTTTGAGGAGGGAAAGAAGCTCTTTGATGAAGCATCAAAAGATATAAGTTTCTCAATTACCGTGGAGCTCTATGCTTGCTACATTGATCTCCTGGGAAGGGCAGGTAAGCTAGATGATGCTAGTGAGGTCATTATCAGAATGCCCATGAAGCCTACCAACAGAATTTGGAGCTCTCTGATTTCTTCTTGTAAATTACATGAAAGACTGGAAGTTGCAGAGCGTTTGGCTCATAGACTCACCAAATCTGAACCTGAAAATGCTGCTAATTATGCTTTGTTAAGCTTGGTATATGCTGAATCTGAAAACTGGCCTGAGGTGGAAGATGTAAGGCGAGACATGAAAGAAAGAAAACTGAGAAAAAGCTACGGGTTCAGCAGAATCCAGCTAGATGAATAGATTTTGTAATCCTTCTGTGCACATGACTCTAACATCAGCCATATTGAGAAATGGCATTATCTAGTGATATGACCATGACACACATGTCAGAATTGCATCTACCAAATGAGAAAAGGTAAATAGTGACTGCTAGATCAAAAAGTTTATCGTTGGATAAATTAGTTTCAATTTTCAAAAACTAAATATTATTCAAGATTGATGCACCTTAGAAATGTTACATGTCTGCAGTCCCATGAAAGTGATTGAGATCGTTCTAGTTTTATAAGACGTTAGCAAAGGATGCTTTCATGCTCTGCTTAACGTTTTAAGTAAGCCTTGAACATCTCAAGAGACAACGGGTATTGAGAAATATAGTTTTTAATTCTACACAAGCAAAAAAATATCTGGCAGGCATAAAAAATCAGCTGGGCCTCGGTGACAAAAAATGTTTTTTTGTAGTAAAATCTTAACAGTTAAATTAATAATTCATAAATTAATATCTCTATGATTTCATAATGCTTTAACACATCTACAAATTGATAATCCATAAGTCGAATCGATCTGAACCAACCCTAATCTAAATGATTCAGAAGGGTAAAATTGAAACACAACTAATGATAAAAAAATAAAAACACAAATCTAAAAGAGCTCAACAGCACAACTCACAATCTGTTCCTTTGTTTGCCCAATAATTTTTTGTTCTTAAATACTCTACAAACCACCCAGCCTCTTCTTAAATGCAACAGACTCCAAATTCTGTAGGAATAAAGTAAAGATGAAAAAGTATGTGGGAATTTTATTATAGATACGAAATAGGTTCAAAAATATTTTAAATGTGTTAAAAATGGTTTTAAAAAATATTTTTTTATTTATTAGATTAAATTTTTTACTCTTTTTTCCTATCAAACATATCTTAACCTCTTAGAAAATGCATATTTAATGTGCATTTAATTTTATTTCAAAAAGATATTTATTTATGGTTTTGACTTGTCTTTATTTGTGTACATTATATTTATTAAGTTACATTAATATACTTTAATTAATGTTTTGACTCTGCAGTCCATTTTCATTCAATATGTTTTGGGGATAGGTTAAAAATCCCTTGTATATTTGTTTTCCGCCATTTTTGTCCCAACTATAACACAATAAAAGAAGAACAATCAACAAATATAAACAAATACACAATTCACCTAAATAATGCGAATAAATACAAAATAACACCAACTAATACCATAATAACATTTAAATCTCAGCTTACAAATACCAAACATTAACAAACAAATACACAAATCAACGTAACCAACTATGATATCAACATTTCAGCAAACAACCATTAACTATTTTTTGGGTATTACAAATACCAAATACAATCAACAAATTTACCATCATTTGTTACCAATCATGAATAAAATTAAATAATCTTAACACTAACAAAAATAATTAAATTTCTTCACATAAATACGAAATAGGACCAAATTAACATCAATTAATACCCAAATAACACCAACTAACTAACACTACTAAAAACCTGCCAAAAAAGGACGGAAAAAAGCGACGGATTGGGTCGCTTTTTTCGAGAAAAGCGACGGAAAAGCGATGCAGTCACAGTTGTCGCTTTTTCAAAAGCGACGGACAGCGTCGCAAATTATAAAAAGAAAAATACGAATGCGACGGACGGGGTTGGTTTTTTTAAATTTTTTAATTATTTAACATTTGCGACGGACAACATCGCAAATTTTTTTTAAAAGGTTTTTAAAAAAAAAATCAAAAAAGCGACGGACAAAGTGACCCTGTCCGTCGCTTTTCTGGATTTTTTTTAAAAAAAATTCTAGGAAAGCGACGGACAGGGTCACTTCGTCCGTCGCTTTTCTGGAAATTTAAAACAAAAAACACTGAAAAGCGACGGACTTTGGGACTCTGCCGTCGCTTTTCTAATAATTTTTCGGAAAAAATTACAACAAAGCGACGGACAAAGGGACTCTGTCCGTTGCTTTTTCTGTAATATTTTTTACAGCAGTTTCTGCTGCCCATCTGCATTAAAATTTACATTCAATTTATATCTATACAGTCAATATCAATCAATAAACAACAACTAAAACATGCAAAATACATAATAATAGACACAATTAAACATTAAAAAGAACAAAATTCATAATTTACAAACTTTTAAATTGTTTCAAAGTTAAAAAAAATTCAAAATTGTCCAAAAATGAAATACAAGGGAACTAGGGACTATTTTCTACAAAATCCTCAAAACTGTCATCAATTCTTTAGGAAAGGATGTAGTCGGATGGGTTAGATTGAATAGTTGTTGCTTAAGTTCCTCATATTGTGGACTCGTTCTTCTTTCATGTTCAACCATCGTTTTTGTTCGTCTGTCAATGCTTGTGTAAGTTCAGTAATTTTTTGGGACATGGCAGCTACTTGAACCTCGTCAATGGCCTCAGCTTGATGTGATGATCCAATACCTTGTAAACCGGATTGGAGTCATCGTATGTTATTCCGGGAGCCCATTCCATAAATTCGGTCCTTATGGCTCCCTCCTGCAACATTTTCCATCCAAATTTGATTGGACAAATCAGGAGTTAGCTGGACCGAGTCTCCAAGGTCACGTACTTGTCGCTCATACTCACGCTGCATATTAAAAATAATAATTAGACTCAATATATATATATTAAAAGTAAAAGTTAGAATAAAAATAAATTATACTATATATGTATATGTATATATATATATATTAAAGTTATGTTAAATAACTTACATAGGCTTGTTTGGTCCTTTCTTCCACCCACTGATTCGGATCGGATTCATTCTTCTTTTTATTCATGTAATACCTCCTAACAACTTCATCACGTAAAGGAGGTCTTCCTAATTCTTTTTCCTATGAATTAAAATATAAACAATAAATTTAGTATTTTGCATAAATTAAATACTTTATTTAAGAATAATATATATTAGTTTAAATCTAAAATTTTAAAAATTTTACCAACTCCCTCGTAACAGTACCAACACTCTTTGCACCTCTGGTGTGCAATGAGCCACCCTTTAGGTTTCCTCTAGCCTTTTTAGCTTGATCGGACATGGCCTTGAATTTATCGGTATCTCAATACCGGATCAAATCCTGATATACATTCAGAGGCATCCAAGAACTAGGTTTTCCATCATCTCTTGTTTTCTTTAGCCAGCTGGATAGTCGAGAGCTCACCTTTCTCTCAAATGTGATCCCAATGAGCATGTTGTACCTCGGATGCCAGGTACATAAAGTCTTGAAAAAAGTAAATTGTGTTAAAAAATAAGTTAAGTAAATAATACTAAAAATATTGTGTAATCTTATATATACCTTGAATTCATTAAACATCGCCTGACGAATGTTATTTGAAATCTCCCCCCAAGAGTGATATGCCTCCGTGTATAACCTCCTAACACTCTCCTTTAGAGCATCCGCAGCTTGTTTCGAAGGATGTCACCTGCAAGACACATAATAAACATATTATTAGTTCATCTATAATTTGTCAAGATAGAAAAAATAAATTAATAAAAATACAAACTTACGAATTTCCATCAGGCTCTATCACGACTCTCCCGCGTCTGTCCCTCTGTCCAAGAGTTAACTCTGGCACATCCTGTGCAACAGTAGTAGAAGGCTCGGCTGATGATGAACAATATGTGTAATGTCGAGTCGATGGTGAAGGGTCAGTATCAGTACTGGAAGAATCTCTAAGTCTCAAATTAGATAGGTGGGGAGACTGAGAAGTAGGAGATGGAACAGTAGGAGATGGAGTAGTCGAAGATGTGAGTCGATGATAAGTCATTGTAGGTCGAGGAGGGACATGATCATATGAAGTGAATCTCGGTTGTGCAGAAGAAGATGCGCCTCATGGTCGAGGCAGCTGACTATGAAAAGCTAGAGGATCCATAGTCCTAAAAGACAAGTACTGAGCAGTAATGTCTGGGGCATCTGAATATCAGGTGCTGAAGAAATATAGCTTGGGATATCCTCAGGATTAATAGGTCTCCTAGACTTCTTCTTTTTAGACCTACCAGCAGACTGACTAACCCTATGCAGATCCCGAGATCTATCACCATCACCCGATGGAATCTGAATGTAAAGTAACACAAATACAATATATAAGAAAAATAAATGAAAGCATTTTAGTATTATTAAAATAAATTAACTGATATGCTAGTTATAATCTACCAGTCTATTCCTCTTCGCTTGTTTCATTTTTGTCATCCTCCCATTTTGATTCTCCAGTTGTTTCATATTCATTATCCTCCCATTCCTCCTCCTCCAATATTCATTATCCTCATGTACTTCTTCTTGAAGATTTGACATTATTAATTCATCATCAAACACTTTTTCTAGTATGTGTTGAGGATGTTCTAGTGTGGTCACCAACTAAACATCAACTTATTATTAAACAAGTGCAACATCATTTTGGTGTGTCACATCTAATACATTCTCAATTTCAATTCTTCCTACAAACTTTGTCTTAATAACAACCCACCAATCAACCTTATCTCTACGCAATGGATATGGAACGTAGTAGACATGCTTAGCATTTTGGACAACGATAAAAGGATCAAAACTTTCATATTGTCTGGTGTGTTTAACTTCAATTATATTATGTTGTTGGTCCACCCTTGTTCCTCTATGTGATGGGTCAAACCACTTACATCGAAACAATACTATCTTCTTTTTAGGCCAACCTGAATATTGAACTTCAATAATCTCTTGTATGACACCATAATATTCAATAGTTTGACCATTACCGTCGACATCACCTTGAACAAAGACACCACTATTATTGGTTTTCTTATACATAGAAACTTTCTCAGTTTGAAACTTAAAGCCATTCACACAATATTTACTCATGGTGTGAATTTATGATTCAGGCCCGAGTGTGATTGCTGTCGCTAATGGTGAATGTTGAAGAGTTAAATATTCATCATAAACCTACAAATTGTATCTGAAATAATACAATTTAGTTTAAAATAAATACATTATTCCTACTGATTCAATATGATTATGCTTTCACACTTACATATTCCTTTAACCATTTGGCAAACCTCGTATATATGGCTTCGTTTCCCCAGGTATTTATGAACAACCTGATATTGATATATACATTTTTGTTAGTTACTAAAACACTAATTAGTATGTGAATTCAAAAAATAATATTTATTTAACACTTATTCAAGATATGACTGAATTTCTACACAATTAAGTAGAATATGGGTCATAGCCGATTGTCTTTCCATGGTCGTGAAGCCTTATTTTTCACGTCTTTTAGATCCTCGACCACTTTGATTAAATATTGAAATCGGAGAAAACATAGGATCACTCTCACCTTCATTATTCCGATTTGACCTATTTCTCTTGCATGACACTTCATCCCGAAAGTAATAGGAATAAAAGTCGCCAGTTTCTCTTGCGATATGAGCTTGAACAATTGATCCTTCGATTTGACCCCTTTGTTTAATTGTTTGTTTGCAAGCTTCAATTTTTCTATACATATCAATTCAAATGTGTTAATCATAAATTTTACTATTTATATATTCATTATATATAATTAAGTACTTAAGTCATAAAAATGTTACCTTTCAAGTGGATACATCCACCTTGTTTGAACTAGACCTCCAAGGCGGGCTTCTTGTACAAGATGAATCGACAGATGTTCCATCACATCAAAGAAGCTAGGCGGAAAAATCTTCTCCAACTTTGTAGTAATAACAAGAATATTTTCTGTCATCCTGTCTAAACTACTTCCAAGCAATGTTCCAGAACATAAATCTCTAAAGAAAAGACTTATCTCTGCGATTAACTTCCAAAGCTTCTCAGGAAGATGGCTAAAAAGCGATAGGAAGCAAGGTTTCCATGAATACATGACAATCATGACTTTTTATACCTATCAACTTGCCTTCATTCAAGTCTGCCCACTTACCCAAATTTGAAGCATATCCCTCCGGAATCCTCAAATTTTAACCCATTCACATGTTTCACGTTTCTCATTCATGGTGAATGAAAAATTGACTTTTGACTTAACAATTTTACCATTTGGTAGTTCTTGCAACCACAATTCTTTCCTCCTACAATATTCCTTTAAGTCCATTCTAGCTCTTAGATTGTCTTTTGTCTTACCTTTAACATCCATCACTGTGTTGAATAAGATGTCAAAATAAATTTTTCTCAATATGCATGACATCAAGATTATGTCTTAGGAGATTATTCTTTCAATATGATAACTCCCAGAATATGCTTTGTTTGGTCCAATTATGTTCAACACCATTTCCAGGAAGTCTAGAACTTGGACCTTCAGTAATTTTAGGCAGTTGAGAAACTCTCTCCCAAATTTGATGCCTAGTTAGTGATAGGGGTGGAGGATCAATGTCGACCCTATTTTTTCTGAATGAATGTTTCATCGTTTTGAACTCGTGGTGCCTTGGCAAGAATTGACGATGACAATCAAACCATGAATTTTTTCTTCCATGCTTTAGGGTGAAAACTTTACTATGTTTCATCCAATGAGGACAAACAAACTTTTCAACAGTAATCCAACCAGACAACATACCTATGCAGGAAAATCATTAATAGTCCACATTAAACAAGCACGCATAATAAAATTTTGTTTAGTTGATATGTCATAAGTCAGTACACCTTCAAATCATAGTTGTTT
>JBCEWC010019080.1:0-11612 GCA_038996855.1 Solanum aculeatissimum
CTAGCCCAATTTGCATTCGGCCACTTAAACTCAACCCGTGGCCACCAAAACTCATACATGGATTGTAGTACATCATAAAATACCAACCATAAGAAGATTTTAGAAAATTTTCGGGTTGTTACAAGATTACTCATTGTTTACCAAGAGATTTGGTGCTGACATAGTGATTATCTTAGTTTATGTAGATGATTTGTTGATCACTGGAAGTAACACCTCATTGATTAAAGAAGCCAAAGACATTATGAACTACAGTTTCAAGATGAAGGATTTAGGAAATTTAAGGTTCTTTGTTGGCATTGAATTGGCTAGATCAGATAATGGAATACTTATGAATCAAAGAAAATATGCTTTGGAGCTAATTTCAGAATGTGGATTGGGAAGGGCCAAACCAACTTCAACTCCTTTAGAGCCTAACCATAAGCTGACTAGTGTGGAATATGGCAAAGATTTTGATGTAGGAAATGATGAGGAACTTGATGATATTGGAAGCTATCAGAGACTCATAGGCAGGTTGTTGTATTTGGCCACCACAAGGTCAGATATTTCTTATGCTATACAACACTTCAGTCAATTCATGCATGCACCGAAGCAATCACACTATGAGGCAGCTCTGCATGTAGTGAGATACATTAAAAGTTGTCCTGGTCTTGGACTTTTAATGAGCAACAAACGGTCTGACAAGGTAATAGCATATTGCGAGGCAGATTGGGTTTCGTGTTTAATGACAAGGAAATCACTGACTGATTTTTGCATTACATTAGGAGATTCTTTGATTTCTTGGAAATCAAACAAGCAAAGTACTATATCTAGAAGCTCAGCTGAAGCTGAGTATAGAAGCATGGCTACAACTGTGGCAGAACTAGTATGGTTGAAAGAATTGTTGAATGAATTAGGAATGAAGATTAGTCTGCCAATAGAGATGAATTGTGACAGCAAAGCACCTCTGCAAATTGCCTCTAATCCTATGTATCATGAGAGAACCAAACACATAGAGATAGATTGCCATTTTATTAGGGAAAGAATACAACATGGCATCATCAAGACAGCACATGTACCGAGCAAAGAGCAGGTCGTTGATATTCTTACTAAAGGACTGGGAAAGCAGCCGCACAATGACATGATCTGCAAGTTGGGAATGTTAGATGTGTTTCATCCCTCAACTTAAGGGGGAGTGTAAAAATAGATGCTAGTTTGTGTAGTACTTTATGAATGCATAACAGAATTATACATAATCAGTTATTTTGTTAGAAATGTAATCAGTTAATTAGTGAGACTTGAGCTCTAATGATGAGTTAGTTTGAACAGATTCTTAGCTCATAATACTGCATATATAAGACACACTGTACATTCTTCTGGGCTAATTTTGCAATAATACACAGAGAAATTCTCTCATAGATTACTTTCCTCCATTGTTGAATACACTCAAAGCTTCATTCTAAAGCTCAGGTTATCCCTTCAACAATATAATTGTGGATAAGCAGGCACGTCTTGATTGACGTGCCTGCTTCAACTGTTTGTTTAAGCAGACCGTTGTTGATTGACGTGTCTGCTTAAGCTACTTGATTTTACTATATTATTTTTATTAATTATTTCTTCAGCTACTTCAACTATGTTTTATAATATTACCCTTAATAAATTATTCTTCCAGTTATTTCAACTATGATTATACTATATCACCTAAATCAATTATTTTAAATCATGTAAATATTAAAATTATGATAAAATAAATACAAAATAATAAATTAATCTTTTAAAATTTGATAAATTAAATTAAATAACATCAACACATATATCGGGACATAGAGAGTAAGATACATTATTTTAAATTTATGTAAAACGTACTATAAAATGTGATCATTAATAATTTAAGATATTATCATCAATTTAACATCTTAAAAGACACGTAAAAAATTTGTTTGAGTGTTAAAACGGAATAGAGAAAATAACATATATTCGAAAATAATGTAAAAAATATTATAAATCTTAAAAATTGACTTTATCAGACATGTAAAAAAAATTGATTGACTCTTAAAAATTTATCAATATCAAATACAATAAAGCAAAGAAAATAACATGTATTCGAAAATAATTTTAAAACTTAAAAAATATGTTTAAAAAAATTCTATCAATATTACAAAAATTAAAATAATATATATATATATATATATATATATGGCCTTTGTAACTAGTATTATTATATGAGTATATAAATTTACGTTGTAAAAAAAATTATTTATTATTTTAATATAAAAAATCCACTTATTTATGGACACAAGTTTGAGCAAAAATTAAACACTAGCTCATAATAAAGAGATTTGTGCGTACGTCTCCATAGAATATTTTATCATTCTCAAAGTTGGAGTTGGAAAGTATTCAACATATAACTCTTCAATATTTGACACATACAATTAAAAACAAAACAAAAATTGTAACGCGTCACAAAACCATTTGACCATTTAGTTAAAGATTAGTTGCCACAATTTCAGTACATCCACATGATTTATCATTGGCCCACAAACCATATTCACCACAATGTTCACTGAACTAAGATCAGATTCCCAGAAGATTCTCTAATGCTAGGAGCCAAGCACTTTGCATCATTGTAGAATTTCTGCCAAAAAGGACCACAGTCCCAGGTCCCCAAACCCCTTTTTCAAATCTTTTTGGTATCAACGCAACATTGATAATAAAACAATTTAGGCACAGAATCACCTTCCCCAAACCAAACCATATTTTTGTTCTCTACTACCAACCTCTTTGACTTGCACCTTGTTTGTATGGTTGTTACTACTTGTGTTGGTAGAGTATTTTTATGTGGTCACTACTTGTGTGGGTAGAGTATTTTTAGTTTAAATATTATATTTATTTGAATTATTATTAAAATTTTATTATATAATATTGTTTAAAATTATTGTCCATAGTGATGAGTCTTATTTTCATTATGTTATTTCTTAATTATTATTTTTTTATTATTTAATTATCTTATTTTATTCTTTACCTAAATTTTGATAATAGTTCTATGTTATATGCTACCAACACAATCAATCCAAACGTTCAAATTCATTAAAACAATACAATATATTATCAAATATGTAACAACCATGCAAACAGAGTACGATCATTTGGAAAGAAACCAGTATTGATGGGACTGCAGAAAAAAATCAGTCATTCATGCCCAAAGGAGATTGGGAGAAGGAAAACACTAGATATAAATTCTAAAATAAATGTATTTAATAGGGAGAATATTACATAAATGCAAAGGAGAATATTACATGGGATGAGAAGGGCAGGCAAATCAATACAGAAACTATATCATATTTTGATTGAGATTGATTAGGCAAGTCTCCCCAATTCTCAAAACAACACAAAGAAGATTAAGACTTCCTTGCTTTCTCCATAACTAGGAAATTGCGCCAAAAATGACATAAATTAACATACACTATGGCTGGCTAATGAAACAGACAGACCACCTCAAACGACAAGCTTTATTACTAGAACAACCAAAAGAAGGAACAACGGTGACACTTCAAGCAACACAATAGGGCCAAAACTCTTCCTCCCGTATTGCAGATTCTGCACCAATCCCAACAATGCTCTCATCATTGCAATAGTAATAGCCACTGCTGTTTGCAGCAGCACTAAAGCAGGAGGATGAATGGGGTGCAAGATAAGGCATATTGTGGAACGACTGATTTAGGCTGCTGACCAAAGATGCAAATGCCACCTCCTTATTATCTTCTTCTTCCTTGTGCACAATTTCCTCCGCACGGTGCTTGAGCGTCTCGAACATGAGTTCAGGCTCGTGCTGCATTGCCCGGAGAACATCAGCACACGATGGCCCAGGGACTGCATATGTTACCGCAAAGCTGTGCGGGCTATCGCTCTGTGACACACGCAAGACGCTAGGTCCGCCAAACAGGTTATGGAGGCCCCCGAGGGCCTCCTCATAAGCCCCACCCAAAAACATTCCCAGATAATAAGGTCCACCATTGCTTCCCAATTCATGGAGAGGCAAGCTCGACTCCCCTCCAATGAATTTATCGATCTTGCCATCACTGTCACAAGTCAAATCTGATAAAACTCCCCGAACTGAAGGCCGTTCATCTAGCTTGTGGATGGGAACAATCGGGAATAGTTGGTCAATTGCCCAAAAATCAGGAATTGAAGTGAAAATGGACAGATTCACATGATATGTGCGAACAGAGTTAGAAGCCCCAATAGCCTTATACACAACGTCACAGATGGCATCCACGGCAGCAAGTTGTTCAATGTCCAAATTACCATCTTTGAACTGCTCCACACATCTCTGTTTCAACTGATCAGCATAAAGCATACAGGTATCGTACTCTCCACGAATAGCAGCAGCAGACAGATTCCGGTAGTCAGCACGAGCATCATCATTGAGTTTCTCCACGAAGGAGTGGAGACCCACGGAGGACAACTCCTGAGAACGCGTAGTAGTTGAAGACACAGCTTCAAATATCAGAACAGAGTGATGAGATACAATTGCTCTACCACTTTCGCTACAGATCACCGGATGTTTCACGTTCTTCCGGTCACAAACAAACCGGACAGCTTGAACAACTGTAGAGGCGTATTCCTCAAGGCCATAACCGACAGAAGTATCAGAATCACAAGATTTGGTACCGTCATAGTCAATTCCAAGACCACCACCAATATCAATAAATTTCATGCCAGCACCAAGGCGGACTAATTCACAATAAACATGGGCGGCCTCACCAACTCCATCAGAAAGCAAGGCCGTTGAAGGGATCTGAGATCCAATATGAAAATGCAGCAACTGAAGACAATCCAACATTCCGGCTTCTTCGAGTTTCCTCACCACACGAAGTATCTGAGTTGTTGTAAGCCCAAACTTACCTTTCTCTCCGGAAGTGGATCCAAAATGACCGGAATGTTTGGTCCTAAGCTTAGCCCGGAGCCCGATCACAGGCCGGACCGCCATTTTTCCGCTAATATCAATCACCAAATCAAGCTCCTCCTCTTGTTCAAGCACAATTACCGTATTCAATAGGAGCTTTCTTGCAACCAAAGCAAGCGAAATGTATTCTGCATCCTTGAATCCGTTGCATACAAGAAGACCCTCCGGGCTGCCTTTGCTTAGAGAACTCATGGCTAGGAGGAGCTCTGGTTTTGATCCAGCTTCAAGACCAAACCGGAAAGCCGATCCGAATTTGACAATATCTTCAACAACGAACCTGTCCTGATTGCATTTAACAGGATAAACACCTTGGTAATGAGCTTCATATCCTTGAGATTCAACAGCATAATCAAAAACTGATTGAAGAGACTCCAATCGATTCTTCAGAACATCAGGGAACCGAACAACGAGTGGAAGCTGTAATCCAAGTCCACCAGAATTTATCGGGTCGGAAGCCTTCTTCACAACCTTAAGGAGATCAATTTCTTGGTGAGGAATGGTATCTGTACCATGGGGCCTGACAGAGATATCACCGGAAGAATTAACGGTGAAATACGGAGCACCCCATCCATCGACCCGATACAGATCGGACGAGAGCTCCGGAGACCAATGGGTTGGGACGGCGTTTGTCGAAAGAGGTACGCCGGAGGAAAAAATCTCCGGCGTGGGAAAGGAATAGCCGAGAGGAGGGGAAACAACACCATCTACACAACAACCTAGAGCAGGCATCTTTTCCACAATCTGTTGTTTCTCTTTACGAAGGTAAAATCAAAGAAAAAGAATCAAAGAACGGAGAAAAACTAATATACAGAAATTTATTTTTCCACCAATGTTGTAATAGCTGGGGGCTTTAGAACCCGCCGAGGCCAGAGCCCCGGCTACCCCCTCAAAAGAAGCAAAAAAAGAACTTAATCAAAAGATAATCACCTTCTAACACACTCTTACACGACCCGAAAATCCCCACGACGACTTCAGAAGAAGCAAATTTTCTTAATCAAAATAGAGAATTAATTGCAAAACAACCAAAAGAAACACAAACCTAAAACTTAAACAAACACCCCACCATATAGCTTTTAAACCGGAACTTTTTACTGGAGAGGAAGAGATTGGGTCGGTAACCTGAACGGTTACCGGGAAAAAGAGATGGCAGAGTCTTCGTTTAAGAAAACTGTTAACTAGTGTGAAATGAGCGAGAAGTGCATGGGAGGGTTCGGTTCTTTATATAAGGAATAGATTGAGCCGGGTCATGGGCTTTGATTGGGCCTGTTGTAATTTGGAGACAAGGTCGGGTTGCCGCGTGGTGTTGGACATCGCGAGAAGATAAAGAGGGGATGTAATTACATTATTGCTTACCAAATGGTGTAAGCAGCTTCGAAGGTTCCTTTGATTGGGGATTTTTGTTAGAAATCAACGGTTGTGATTATTCCAAGTCATCAATCCAAAACTTTGATTCCACTTGGTTTTGTTGATTCTGTGTTTGTTTGGGGGAGACATTATAATAACTTTTCAATCATCCGTAGACATTTTACCAAGGAGAAAATACATTAAAAAAATCTCCTCAACTCTGGCAACAAAATTTATTCTAATATTTTACTATATAAATATTTTTGGGTGATTTATATAAATAATATAATATAATATAATATTTAATCTAAATTATGAATTTTAATATATTTTTAATTTTTACCAAAATTTATTATACTTTTGTTAAAAAAAATAACAGAGAAAGAGAATCTTTCTTTTTCATTTCTCTTTCTCCCTCTCTTTCTTTTAAAAATATTATTTAATTATTTTAATTTAAAATTTAATTTTAAATTAAATATTACGCAAATGATATTTTTACTATTCTTTAAATTAGAAGATTTGTTTTATGTAAATACATATATAATGCACTCACACAATTTTAATATATTAACATATAAACTAATTTAAATGATGTTTAAATATTTGAAATTCGGATATAATATTTTATGACACCATTAATAAAAATAAATAAATAAATAAAAACTACAATTGTAATATATTTTGAATTCGATACTTCATATGTATTATAAACATTTTTTAATGCACGTGGAGAATATAAATAATATATTTTTAATATAATAATTATTTTAACATTATTAATAAGAGAAAATAATAATAAATAAGTATAATACATTTTAAGTTAAGTAAATAATACATATTATAAGTATTATGCGTGAATTTTAAATATTTCAGAATAATTTAATTAATTTTATATTATTAAAAAAATATATTATATTTATTAAAATAATAATAATAAAATTTATAACAATATATAATATTAAAGATGATGAGTTGAATGAGAAGGAAGAAAAAAAGAAAACAATTTTTTTTAAAAAAAAAGGACGTGCAGCAAAGAAAAAAAAAAGAGAAAAAGAAAGAGAAGGAGAAAGAAGGAGAAGAAGAGAAAAAGGATAGGATAATTTGTTGGTAAAATATGTTATAGGCCGTAATTAAAAAAAATACCCTAAAAAGGATAATATTTGATATATAATGTATTATTTATGTAATTATCCCAATGTTTTATTCCTTCTGTCTCATATTATATGGACACTTTCCATTTTACACAGTTATTAAGAAATCATTAATGTACTGGTGGAATTCATCATTTTACCCTTCATTTGTATTAATGTACATTAAATTAAGTTAGAAAAATCATTAATATACTAATTAATGGTGAAAGTAAAATGAGAAAAAATAATTAATTTTATCCTAATGTAATAAATGCTCATATAATATTGGATAAATATTTATAGAAAAATGCTCATATAATATGAAACGAAGATAGTAAAATTTTAACAATTTTCAGCTAAATTTAATCTCGTCTCAAAAAGTTGATATGACAAAAATTAATTAAAGGCATCTTCTTCTTATTTTATTTTTTTTAACAAAATGTGATTTCATTTATATATAGATACTAGTTTATCATACATGTTTTTCACGTATAACTTAGCTATTATTACTAATATTTTAATATAAAGCATAACTTAAACCTAGAGAACATTTATCTAACTTATATCTCCTCTGTCTTATTTTGTATGGCTTTCTTTGACTTGACACAATATTTTTTTTTTAAAAAAAAGTCTTTTGAAACTTATGATCTAAAACAATTCTCAAATATTTGTGTGGTTGAGATTCATTTTATCAAAGGAAAAAGGAGAATATTAAAGTTAAATTTTACTATTTATAATAAGGTGATATTTTTTGAAAGACGAACTAAAAAGGAAAGGGTGCTACATAAAATGGGACGGAGAGAGTAATAAAAATGAATTCTCTTATCATATATTTAAGGGAAACGGGTCAAAAATACCCATGAACTATTTGAAATGGAAGAAAAATACCCCTTTATTACATTTTGGTTCAAAAATGCTCATCTGTTATATTTTTAGCTCAAAAATACCTCTTTGTTATATCTTTGGCTCAAAAATACCTCTCCAATAAATTTTTGGCTCAAAAATACCACTTTGTTATATCTTTGGCTCAAAAATACCTCTCCAATAAATTTTTGGCTCAAAAATACCCCTCCAATAAATTTCTGGCTCAAAAATACCCTTTGTCCTAATAGAAATGAAAAAAGAGCAAAAAATACCCCTTAACTATTAAAAATGGAAAAAAAAACACTTTTCTTTAGTTTTCGGCTAAAAATATCCCTTCATCAAAATCTTAAAGTTATTATTTAAAATATCCATCTTCCATTAAAAATTCAACTTCAACCCATCTTCAAATCAATTTTTACTAGACTTTGGGTAATCCAGATTCTTACTATATTAAAAAAAATTATTTATAATTGCAACTAAGTTATCTCTTGAAAATGTTAACTTGTATTGATTGTGTTAGATTGCTAACACAAGCATAATAATTTCTATACAAGCTTCGTAGGTTCGAAAAAATTGAAGAATTGGATCCTATTGAACTCGAGAAACTGACTGAAGGAGGATGCGACGATTATAACGAGGACGAATCAATGTTATCATTTAGAGATCCACTTTTTGAGATGTTTGCAAGTGAAATAACAATCTCTTTTGACATGACAATGCTAGTCTGAGACCTAATTAATATTTGAGGAGAAAACCTCTAAGGTCCCTAAATGGGATTTCACGTGAACTAATCATGTGACGCTTTTTGTTCACATAATATGCATGGTATTATTTTTGTTAGAGAGAGGGGTACTTTTGTTTTGTAAAATTTTAAGTGAGAGATATTTTTGAATCAAAATCTAACCAAGGGATAATTTTGCTCCATTTCTGATAGTTCGGAGGTATTTTTGCTCCATTTCTGATAGTTCGGAGGTATTTTTGCTCCATTTCTGATAGTTTGGGGGGGTATTCTTAACCTCTTTTTGTTTCCGTTAGAGAGAGGGTATTTATTAGCCAAAAAATTAACTGAGGGATATTTTTGAGTCAAAACGTAACGAAGGGGTATTTTTGCTCTATTTCAAATAGTTCAGGGGTATTTTTAACCTTTTTTCCTATATTTAAAAATTTTGAGGTGCCTTCAAGAACACGAACGCAGATGATGCATGACTGTCGTCAGCACAAGGTGTTGAGATTTCGACAAAAAAAAAACTAATATTTTCCTCTTTTCTCTTACCATAATTTTTAGGACTTTCTTTTCATGTCTAAAAAAAAAATTACCACAACATTAATTGGGAACCCCCCCCCCCCCCCCCCTCCCCACATACGCACAATTTTTGATTTTTCACTTATCATATATTTTAAGATTTATTTTAAAATATATTTTAGAACTTTTTTTTCATGTACACAAGAAAAATATTAAGTAATAATTTAGTTTTGTCTGTTATAATTTTTTTTAAATGTTAGTGAATAAAAAGTTGAAACAACATTTTAAAAATTCTTTATCCTTTTAAAGTAATATAGATAAAAATAAATTAAAAGTATATACATGTTTCACGTATGTGTCAACATAACAGATTACAAATAATAATCGATATTTGATTGATTTAAAAAACAATATGATAACCTCATGAGTACATCAGTACTGCCCAAAAACCAACTACTCCAATTTAATCTCTATCAAATTTTAATATCAGAATAGCTGATATAGTCATGATTCAATAGGTCAGGTCCACTTACTTTTTCTTTATAATTTATGAATTAATAGATTTGAACCATAATCAATAACTATATTTAGTTATGCTTTAAATTTTTTAATTACATTAAAATAATTAAAGTTAAAATTCTATCAATCACATACACAAAAAGAAATAAAGGATTTAAAAACTAAGAATCAAATTTGTTACCTTCTCTCAGTAGCACCATATGAATTCAAAAAATGATACACATTCCATCACTATTAAAAATTTGTGAAAAAGTGATGAACAGAAATGCAACGGACTGCGTCTCTTAAAAAAGCGACGGACTAAAGGGCGCAGTCCGTCGCTTTTTATTTAAATTATTTTTTAAATTCATTTAATAATAAAAAGTGACTGACAGTGTCTACATGTCTGTCGCAATTTTTGGTGGATTTTTTCGCCAATTTTTTTTATTTAATATATATTTATTTAATTAAAAAACGACGTTGTTCATGGCAACTTTTTATTTTTAAAATTTTAAAATTTGTGACGGACTTGACGATACCGTTCGTCGCTTTTTTTTTTTTAATAATTAATTAAAATTTAATTTAATTTCCGACGAACTGTGTCTCCCAGTCCGTCGAAATTTTGGTCAATGGTCAAACCCATTTAATGAAAGGCGACGGAGCCCCCCCCAAAATATAAATACCCGTTTTCACCTCACCCACTCCATTTTTTCTCCTCTCCTAGAATTTGTCCCTCGGTCTCTCTACAAACCCTAGCCCCTCCCCCGCCCCATTTCAGCCTCTCACCGTCGAAGCCGTCGCCGTCCACCAACCACCATCCGCCGCTCCGCCGCCCCTTCCCATCAACCTAAGGTACTAATTTTCTTCTTCTTTTTGCTCAATTTTAGTATATTTTTTAGTTATATTTTTGTTCTTTAGAAATTATGAATTTTGTAACTTATTAACCACTTTATTTCACTTATCTTGTTGATATTATTATATTACACAACTTATTTTGTGTTGTTCATTGTGAATATGTGAATGAAATTATTGTTTTGTTTTTATGGCTATACTTTAAATTTAGTTTTTGAAATTAGATTATGAATTGGATACTTTTGTGTTAGAATACTATTGTTATGAAGTTTCAATGGTATTAGCATAGTTAATTTGTATATCTTGTGTGAATTATTAGTGAATAAATATTTTAGGGTTTTAGTTTGAATTTGAAATTTTTTGAATGAGATTGTAAACTAGATATTTTTTAGTTGGAATTGAATTATTGTTGAATTAGTAAGAATTGTTGGGATTTTAGAACTTGAACTTCAAGTTGTGAATTTTGATTAGATATAATTTAAAAGTTGGACTTTAGAATTTCTTAAGTTGAACTTAAATTTAATTTTGACTTGAACTTTGGGATTTTAGAACTTGAACTTCAAGTTGTGAATTTTGATTAGATATAATTTAAAACTTGAAATTTATTAGGATTTTTTATTTAAGTTAAACTTTAGTAGTTTTTAACTTGAACTTAGATTTAATTGGAACTTGAATATTTTAAGTTGTGAACTTAGAAGTTGAATGTAATATAAAATTTGAACTTTAATTAGTATTTCTT
>JBCEWC010019081.1:0-11611 GCA_038996855.1 Solanum aculeatissimum
TGATATGATATGATATGATATGATATGATATGATATGATATGATATGATATGATATGATATGATATGATATGATAGGATATGATAGGTTGTTATAGGTCCATGTGCATATACATTTGCATGCTCGTATACTTAGTGCTTTATTGCGCTAATCCATACTCTTGTCTACATGTTCTAACCATGTAGGTGCCGGCGACGATCTCTATCTACCTTTGCACGACGAGTGATTTTCTTGAAGCAATTTGCATGTGGTGAGACTTTTTTCCAAGGGCAATATCTACTTTCTTCTCCCTTGTGTTATTTACTTTCCTATTTCATGTATTGAGGGTGAGCCTCAAATTATGTCGAGGCCCAGCTCTTTCTATGTAGAGGCAATGTTGGACACACTATACTCTTGCATGTTGTATGATGTTATTTTGGGTTGTATGACTATTAGAATTATTCTATGGATATGATGTTCCTATTATGCTTATGCTTATGTTTATTCTTATGCTAATGATTATGTTCATGCAATTGTGAATGATGGGAATGTGCTTATGTGGAAAGTCCCATAACCCCGGTGTGCCCCCATAGCTTGAGTCCTACTTATCCGCCCCTTAAAAATACTTGTTATGTGCTATGTGATTCATGTTCATCCCATTCCCGGCAACATCCCATAGCTTGAGTCCAAAGCCCTATTTTCCTTAGAACTTATGTGTTATGTGTTTACTTTCGTGCTTCTGAACCGATGATGGGTGTGACGATGCTATGATGGCTTGATCGAGGGCTTTTGGGTCCTCTTTCGCCATGTCACATCTAGGCCCCCTATCCGGGTCGTGACAAGTGGTGGTACCATTCTATTGATGAGGCTATTTGGGAGTTGGAGTCGGATATGCGGGCTAAATATCTCAGCCTCTTTGAGGCTTCAGGTACTCCTCTTTTCATTATGTTCGAGGATGAACATTATTTTTACTGGTAAATGATGTAATGACCTGGTTGGTCATTTTTGGCCTTATCTATGAAAATTATTATTTCACCCTTTTGTAAGTTGCTTTGGGCCCATTTTTAACTATTTTAATTATTGAAACTAAAATTCAGAGTTTTAAAATGGCCAATATGAGTTTTGGCACTTTTTGAAAGCTTAAGTTATTGAAAAAGAGAGTATTTATACTATCCTGATTTTCTAGTGTCGGATCGGGGATCCATCAATTTTATTAGTTTTGGAATGTTGAAATTGAACTACAAGAAGTTGCAAAACTGGATTTGGAGTTAAAATGATATTTTTAGGCCCAATGTTGTGATTTTAGTTGTTTTGGAGACCAAGGTTTGACTTTGGTCAACATTCGGTCTTCGGAAGCTTGGATCGAAATTCTGACAGTTTCAGTAGTTCTGGATGGTGAAACTAATGCTAGAAATGGTCTCAGAATAATTTGTAGAGTTGTTGAGGGCAGTTCTAGTATTTTGATGCTTTAAATAAGTTTTATCAAGTTGGATAGGTAAATGTAACGAGGAGTCCTAGAAATCGATTTCTGATAGTTCTGTCGGGTTTGGATCATTATCTATGGTATGGATACATATAGAGTTTGTGTATTCTGATTTTGGACGAGTTATGAGTGCCTATTTCAAGTTTGACTTGATTTGTTATGTTGTTGATGCACAGTTTCTGATGCAGGTATATTTTATTCTCCGCCTTCGCGGAAAGGACTCTGCGTTCGCGAAGGTGAGGTTGGCCTGGAACACCATGATCGTGGGATGGGCTTCGTGATCACGGAGCACACGTGAGAGTTATCCCCCTGCCCTTATACTCTCTACGTTCATGGGTTGGTCACCGTAATCGTGGAGGACATTTTTGCGGAATACTTCATGATCGTAGATCCCCACCACGTTCGTGGAGGACTTTTGACAAAATAGATTAAAACTTGAGAAAATACCATTTTTAACCCATTTTTGAAATTTCAAGCTTTTTTAGGTGATTTTGACAAAGGGTTTCCGAAGTTTTTCATTTGGTAAGTGTTTCTAACACAAAATTAAGTATTTTCCATCCATTTTATCTTGATTTTGTATTGAATTTCATTATTTTCAATTTTAAAAATTGGGGATTTTTAGACCATGGATTTCAAACTTAAAATGTTAATTTCTCATTCAATTTAAGCTTGATTTTAATGGGATTTTCACCCATGAACTCTATTTTTTGTGTAGAACCCGATTTTGAAGTTAATTTCCAAATTTGAGACGTTCAAATTTTAGCCCTAATTTTTACTATTTTGCCCCTAAGGCTAAATTATGCCAATATGGGTATCAAAATACACCTTTTGATGCGTAGTATCCATTTTTTATAGTGGTTGATCGTTCCGAGGATAGTTTGGAGGCTTGAGTAGATTGAAAGCTTGTCCGAGTGCAGTTTTGACATTGAAGTAGATTTGGCTAACTTTTTTGGGACTAGATTTGAGTTATTGAGTATGTTATGTTGTAATTGAAGGTGTAGATTGATTCATGAGTAAATGACTTGATATGTTAGTATTGTGATGGATATGTGGATTCGGTTATGTCGAAATTTGAGTAGATTCTGATCTTATCGATAAACTGAGTTGAATACTTAAAATATGAGGCATTTTGGACATTACCATGATAGTGTGAGACTTTTTATACTCTTGAAAGGGATTTGTGAAATCTTGGTGTTATTCATGACATATTTAGGAATTATGACCATATTTTTGTGACTTGTGGAGTCTAAATTTGTTGGAAATTGAATGTTTATAATAAAGAGATACCAAGGTGGCCTATTGATGGAATTGTGGTATTAATCGATGTATTTAACCTAACCTATATAGTGTTATGACCTTTGTCCATGGATATCACTACTTATGAGCCATATCTTATGTACTCTATTATTGCATTGGTATGCATTGAGCTTATACTTTATTGTTGTATTGGTATGCACTGAGTTTATTCTTACTCTATTATTGCATTGGTATGCACTGAAGTATGCACTTAACTGATACTCCATTGCTGCATTGATATACACATATCCTATATTGACTAGTTGCATTGTTATGCACATATCACATACTTGTTGGGTGCATTGGTATGCACAAGCTTGATTCCTAGTTGGGTGGCATTGGTTTGCCCACATTTGATATATAAATGGTTGCATTGGCATGCATATATGGTATACTTCCTTGTTGCATTGGTATGCATATATTATATACTTTGTAGTTGCATTGATATGCACATATTATATACTCCATTGTTGTATTGGTATGCACATATTACATACTCCATCGTTGCATTGGTATGCACATGTTATATACTTTGTTGTTACATTGGTATGCATACAACTTCATACTTATATTGTGGCATTGGCATGACTCCATATTTTGGGATATTTATTGTTATATTGTGTTAGTTTCCACTTTATTTCTTTCTTCTTTAGTCGTGACAATGATTCAAGTTTGTTACTGGTTAGCTTGTTACTAGGACTAGCTCTTGGAATATGAATGCTCCTCTATCTAGGTTCAGAAGTTTGACTCTAGGTAAATTTTTTTATGGCAAAGTTTTCGGAAGTAAGTCCCCCTTGGAAGAACAAATATTGACTTTGGAAATTATATCTCAGACCCTTGGTAGCATCAAGTAACACTATCTATTTCATCTTATGTTCGAGGGCGAACATGATTTTTTAGTGGTGGATGATGTAATGACCTTAATGACCATTTTTGGAAATTTCTAGAAAATTATCATTTTACCCCTCTCATTGGTAACCTCGAGTCTTACTTAATCCATTGGTGTGGTTGGTTTTGACATTTTTTTTTAGAAGTGGAAGGTTGTGGGTGTTTTGGGGTTTTAAGGTCTAGGTTGTTCAAAGAGTGAGTTTGGGTACCATTTGGAGTTTCGAGTCTCGAAGTGGAATTCCGTCAGTTCCATTAGTTCCAAATGTGGAAATTAGTCTAGCAACATCTTCTCTTTCAAGTTTGAGGGTATTTTGTGGATTTGAGATCCGAAGTTGGAAGTTTCGTTAAAAATCAAAAAAGGTTTATCTTTGGTCAACATCTCAAGTTTGGATGCTCAGATTGGATTTCTGATCATCTTGTTGGTTTTAGGAGGTAATTTAAGCCTCGGAGAGGCATTGTCATATTTTTGGGAGTTCCATGTTCATTTTGGTCTTTTTGAGTTTTTGACTAATTTTGGTGTGATTTATTAAATTTTGGGTCAAGGAACCTCAGATTCAATTTTTGATGATTTCATTGGTTCTGAAATGTGTTTTACAATCAATTTGTACTATTGGTTAAGATTTATAGGATTTTGGATGAGTTTCATGGGTTAAAAATATGTTTTGAATGATATTGGTGCAAGTTAACCATAGTCAACACACGCTCAACGCGGTCAGTATGCCATGAAATCCATGATGCATGGATGCTTAGTCATATAAACATAATGGGGATGGGACCTCAACCGACATAAGATCAAGTAAGTATAACTTAGAACTCCGTCATCTATCCCACAACGAATAAAGAGGTGACCTACTTGTCAAAGGTAGATCCATTCTTAACATAATCATCTCATAAGAGGCATAAACATGAACCTATGTTTGGCATATAGTTTGATGAAAAGGAGTATGGACCCTTGGAGATAGTCCACCCCGCCTCCAATCCCTCAGTGCTAAGTCATCATCCCACAAGAATACGTATACATATACATGCTTTTGAAAAGAGTATAAGTACTTTGAAATCATAATCATGCATAATTGGGCTTAAAAGCCAAATCACTTTCTCTACCTTAGTACATATGTGGCTAAAAAGTCAAATCATTCTTCGTGACATATTTTCATGCATAGGAATAGCTTCATTCTTTACTTAGGTATGAGAAAGGAGTATGGACCCTTGGAGATAGTCCACTCTGCCTCCAACCTCAATCCTATGTTCCTTTAAATATATACATATGGTGTAAACACCCATCATTTGCTCAAAGAGCCATATCATAGACATAGTGTGATCACAACCTTGTCATACACATTCTTTGCCTGAAAACATAGTCATAAACATCTTTGAAACATAGCCCATGTCTTAAAATTCATAAAATCTATGCTCGTGAATGCAAATGCAATGAATAAAGATAGAATAACATGGACAATAAAGATTAACATTTAAATCAACATAATAAGATAGATTCATTCTTAGATCATAGTGAAATCCACAATTAAAACATAATTCATACTACTCATGCTTGAATTGAAGACTTAAAGGGACATGCATAATTGAATCTTCATAATCTCAATGCAAATCATGATAATTTAAAGACCTATATTTAAAGTAAGCTTAAATTTCATAAATTCAAGTGTAAAAGAGTTTTGGGGTCTTCATGGTTGAAAGAGGACCATGAATCAATCCCACACACCTCGATTAACTAGAAGCTTTAGGGAGAAAAATGATTGAAGAAGAAGACTTCCTTGAATTCCAACTTGAACCTTCAACTCATACTTGGAAGAGAGATTTTAGATGAGAGAGTTTGAATATTCTAAGTGTTGAATGAATTTTGAATGAGGTTGAATGAATATAGTTCAATTCAAAGGCTTATGAGGGCACAAGATATCCAAAACGACCTTAGGAAATAATTGAAACTATAAGAAAACCATTAATGAAACGAGTGGAAAATAAATATTGTCAGGGGTCATAAGGGACATACCACGGGTCGTGCACCCCTCCCGTTAAGCAAAACTTAGAAGAAAATCCACTGATGAAGTTCCAAGATGGTAATTCTATACTTAAAACAAATTTACCCCGACACCTAGACAGAAGCCCTCACGGGTCGTGCAGTGGAACACGGACCATCCAGTTACCTATGTGGCTTGCCTTAGTCAAGCACTAGGAAAGGCTTACACGCTAACAACTACATAAGCCATCCAAGGCTTCACGGGCCGTTTTAACGCACATTCTGGAATGGTAATCTCATACTTAGAATTATTTCATGGCTTGGAGACTTCACGAAACACTTCATCACAACCCATGTTGAGGACCTTGAGGCATCCACATGGAACATTTGGTGGCTCACGACCCGTATAGGGTCCCTTGGGGCCTGTCTTTGCCAAACACTTCAGAAATTCCTTGCATAGGCAACCTTTACAAAAAGAAAAGTCATAAATTTTTCATCCAAACTCTGAATCAAGTGATACCAAGTGAGTTGGATAGCTAACTCAAAGAGCTTCAATTTGATAGGTCATGGACCACCCAGTTCTTCTTGTGATAAGAGACATGAACAGTAAAAATTGACTCTTCTAACTATTCTCATGAAAAGCTTAACCATTGAGAGTCCTTTGCCCATGACTTGATGAATAAGACACATGATAACCATAAACCAAATCAACCAAGATTGAAATCAGTGAACTACACATTGATAAAGTTTTCAAAGTTTATGGATTGTTACACGTACTTAGGTCTCGTGGTTTCATTCCAGTGGTCAATTTCTCATCTTTTGTCTGGTTCTCAACTTCAAACTTGTGAGGCGTTACATAACAAGTTTTTCCATGAGTTTTAAGTTGATAATGATAACCCCAAAAAGTAGGGTTTTGAATGATGATGTGTGGGTTGTTAATGCATATTTTAACTAAGCATATTATTTTCATAACCATGAATGACTCTCATGATTTATGAGTTTCTCAACTAATGACTTGGATCACTAAGTTTGAAGTTAATGTTTGCATGTTATATGATGATAATGGGGCATACAAGTACGGTTTTAAGTTGATTTTTTATCAAAGACATAAGTATGTTAACTATGTCCCAAATGATGTTTATGATGGTCCCCAAGATGAAAGGTCAATTCTCACTAGGTGCTTCTTTAAGTTACGAGCTACACTTAAGATTGCAACTTATAATTTTAAGTGTCATTAATTTACTAAGTATAAGCTTTAACGAATTCCATGGGATGACTTAGCACAGGATGAGGTAATGAGGTGGGGTTCGGTAAGGGAACCCTAGAAGCAACCCTTTGTGCTATTAACTATGTGCCACCATAGAAGTTCTTATAGGCTAGGCTAGTGGATCCACATAGGCCAATTATGATATATGATCATGCATGCTATATGACAGAGTTTCACCTAAAAATTGATTTCTCCATGCCAACATAGGGGGTTATGTTGGATTTCATGTATTAGCTCGCATGGTCTTATATGTCGATTACGGTCCATTCTTATAAAAGTATGATATTGATGACGTCATTCCATCACATGTGCTTCATTATGCACAATTTTTATTCATATTGAACGTTATTCCTTGTGCATGCTTAAACTCATATGAATGTTGACTTTATTGTTCTAAGCATTAAAGCCTTTAACATACAAATGATGGCATTACAGGTTCATACCTGCATTACATCTCACATACTTAGTACATTCCAAAAGTACTAATGCATATTTGCCTACATGATTTCACCATGTAGGGACCGACGCTCCACCTCCTTCGGCTCGTGGTAAGTTTTTCTAAAGCTTCAAGACTAATTTTGTTGCTATGATTCCTTAGTTTGGGTCTTCGTCTATTTCCTTTCACGCTATGTATTTTTGGACATGATGTATATTTATTCTTTAAATTGGAGGCATTTACTTTCTGTGTTCAAATATGAAATCTTTTCTATTTGAGGAAAATCGACTGTTTATTGATTCCCATTTACTATGGTTTCTAGATGGTATGTTTATGGAAGCCAATATATGTTTTGAAATGCTTGTTTTTATGTAAATAATGTCCCGCTAGGATGTCTTGGATGAGGTGCCTGCGGGTGTCTCATTCGCCATGTTACGACCCATCCCTAGGCTTGGTTGTGATAATCGGCACTTTGCCGAATTGATTTTCCTAGTATAGGTTGAAGCGTTCCTAGTTTATTTTATAGTTTATTTAATTTTTTATTCCTAGTCGATTGAACCTGTTGGCTACATATTATTATTACTCACCCATACTTCTACATCCCCTTTGAATGAAAATTTTAGACAGGGTTACTCTCGCGGCAATTAATAATTCTAGCGGAGATTCTACACCAGAATTGGCGATGAGACCCAGTGATTTCAACATACTAATAGATTCTATTGTTACTTTGTAGTCTCTACTTTATTTCAAAGGCTGTGTGGTTTGTATTATTTGAATTATTGTATTAGATGTTTATACTCGTGACATCAGGTTTTGAGATTACAATTTATTATGTTTCATTTCTTGTTTTGTGACTTGACTTCTCTCTTGGGAGTCTTGTGTGTGTTTGCTTTTTCGCTTACACATTAGAGTGGATGATTTGGGATGTGTGCCATCATGACCTCGAATTATAGATCGTGATAGCCCAGCCCTAATTATAGCACATTGATTAATTAATTATCGAAAATTTCTGAATAAAAATTCAATATATTTGTGGAAAAAGAACAACTTGATTTTCGATTTTAAAAAGAAAGGAAAGAATTAGTTACCTTTATTCAAAAGAGATAAAGTAATCAAAATGGAAAAGAGAGGAAGGAATTAATTACATTCTATTCGAAAGAACTGATCTTGAACTTTGATTTGAAGCTCCAGATTTTTGGGTGACGAATTAGAATTCATTAGATTTTTTTATGAGAATTAGGGTAGGGTGAGTGGGTTATACGAATTGGGTGAAAAATTATTACTTTTGAGTGTCAATTCTAATGATTTTTAAAAGTTTTTTAAAAAAAAAAGTTTAAATGGTGTTGAAGTACTCATAAATGTAGGGTGAAATGGGCATGGTGTGGGTCTAGGAAAGGATAAATAAATTCGTTTTTAAATAGTACAAATGTGTAATAGGTTCACATAATAATTTGAATGTGCATTCGAGTTTTTGGGACATGTTCGGGATAGATTCTATGACTTTCATTTTTATGTATCTCATTTATTATTTTCATAAATAAAGTGAGGTGTTTGGTCATATTTTTGAAAGAAAATGAATATTTTTTAAAAATAGCAAAATTTGTTTTTTAGAAGCTAAAAGAGAGTAAAAAGAACTTGAAAATTACTTTGTTGAAAAGCATTTTTGACAATATATATACACACACATACATACTTAATTTGAATATTTTAAAAAAAGAATATTTCTCAAAATATTTTAGAATAAATTGTTCCTTATAAAAAAAACATTATTTTAGAAAATAATTAATTAGAATCATTTTTTAAAAGTTGATTAAAATACTAATTGATTCTCCAAATATTTTAAAATATAATTTTCCTAATAAAAGAATATCATTTTAAAAAATATAATCTAAAATAAACTTATTTTAATGGACATTTGGCCAATCAGACTTCTGATTCTAAGAAGAGCATTAATGTGTTGTTCAGGAGGGGTACCTTCAAGCTTTGTCCCCATTACCAAAATTAGAAGGAATGAAATTGTATCTCATTCTCGTATAAATTTCTTCTTTAATTTGGTTTGTTATCAATTTAAGTAAAATTCTTTGATGAATTTGATTAACTTAACGCTGAAAGCAATAAAATACTTTGAAGCTAGATTCATGATTCAATACATTCAAACTTCAAAATTAGTATGTATTTCGTACTATACGCTAATCTTGATTTGTCAGTAAATAAGAATCATATTCATTTCTATATTAGATAATAATATTTGTTTGTAGTGTTTAATTTTTTAATTTCTTTTTAAATCATTGTCAATATGAGATCTCTCATCTCCTATTGTTATTATTTATTTATTTTGCGCTGATGGATCCTCATAGAATAATATATTATTTTATTTATTATACAAATAAATAATTTATGGCAAATTTTTATCCATATAAAAATACGATTTGCAACAATAATGATAAACATCATTTATATGAAGGTTCTGCACAATTTGGAATTATCAAATATGTTTGTACTTTGTCATAGTTGGTTTTTTTTTTTTTATAATTTTTAGAACTTAAAAATATATGTTATGTTCCATATGTTTTTTTTTTTTAAATGGTTATATATCTTTCAAAAAACTATGATTATATTGTGAATATGTGTATATACCACCTCTTGCCAAGTGGCCAAGAGGTGGTGCATGTAATTGTCCACATTATCTAGGTATATGTTTTTTTTTTTAAATGGTTATATATCTTTCAAAAAACTATGATTATATTGTGAATATATGTATATACCACCTCTTGCCAAGTGCCCAAGAGGTGATGCATGTAATTGTCCACATACCATGTGTCACTTTTAGCCAAAGCAACTCAGCAAAGAGTGACACTTGACTATTATACCTAGATAGCTATAAATAGCCTTATGTAAATAGAAATAAATATAGTGGAGAAAAATTGAAAATATACAAATTCCTTTTCCTTTTAATTTTATATTTTTTAATATATTTTATAATTTTCTTCTCTGTATTTCTTTTAATATTAACCTTTATAACACGTTATCAGCACGAAACTCTGTCTCGTTCAAACTACTTTAGACAGGTAAAAAGGGTAAGGCTTTTATATTTATAAAAATGTCTAATATTACTAAACTTAAATTTACTACCCTGGATATATCGGGAAAAAGCTATTCATCATGGGCACTAGATGCTGAAATCCATCTGGATGCGATGGGTTTGGTAGACACAATCAAAGAAAATAACCAGACATCTAGACAAAATTGTGTCAAAGCTATGATCTCTCTCCACCATGATCTTGATGAGGGATTAAAAATGCAATATCTTAATCTAAAAGATCCCCGCACGCTGTGGAACAATATAAAAGATCGATATGACCACCTGAAGTTAGTCATCATTCCACAGGCACGTCATGACTGGCTTAATCTCAGGTTGACGGACTTTTAAAATATAACTTAATATCATTCTGCCTTGTATAGAATTATATCATAGTTAAACTTATGTGGAGAGAATGTTACAGAACATGATAAGCTCGAGAAAACATATTCCACATTCCCTCCTGCAAAAATGCTCCTGCAGCAGCAATATCGGGGAATGGGCTTTAAAGATATTCTGAATTACTTTCGCACCTTCTGATTGTTGAACAACATAATGATCTGTTGATAAAAAGTCATGAGAGTCGACCCATTGGTTCTGTGCCACTCCTTGAAGTGAATCAGACAAATTATAATCAACGAGAAAGAGGTCGTGGCTCCAATCGCGATCATGGTCGTGGTCGAAGAAGAAATTATAATCATGATGGTCGCCTTGAACCGAGGAATGATCAACAATATAAAAAGAAGGGTGAAAAGCAGGAAGCAATGCCAAAGAAAAATTCAGAAAGTATATGCCACAGATGTGGAGGAATGCGGCACTGATCACGTACCTGTCGATCGCATCCTTAAAAAGGAGCAATAATAATCCAAAAATAAACTTTATCGCTGAAAATAACATTGAAACCATGCATAAGATGGGTAATAATGCAAATGCAAATTTTATGTCTGAAGATAATATTGAGCCCATGTATTTGGACGTAGCTGATTCTTTTGATCTCCCAGAAGGAAAGAGATAGTTCGACTACATGGAGTGTCTATTTCTATTATATTCGATAGGGGAGCTCAATTCACTATAAATTTTTGGAAGTCATTTCAGAGAAGTTTGGGGACACAAGTAAATTTAAGTACCGCTTTTCACCCTCAAATGGATGGTCAAGCGGAACGCACAATCCAAACACTTGAGGATATGCTTCGAGCTTGTATATTA
>JBCEWC010019082.1:0-11611 GCA_038996855.1 Solanum aculeatissimum
TAGTTGACTAGGTTTGACCATCTTTGTACACAGGTTAAAGGTAGTCATGAGTGTGACTTACCTTTAACCCCCCAAAAACTCTGTATTTTGATGGTATTTGTTTATGTTATAGCTTGGGGGTGTTGCTCAACCCCTGACTGGTTAAGAGGCTGGGGAACCTCTTAACATGGGTCATTTTCCTATAAAAAATAAATAAAAAGCTTTTCATTTACTCATTTTCGCCCTTTGTTGAAAATAAAAACTTCATAGAACCTTATAAATCATTATTCTCTCTTTGAAAACCTTAAAAAACCATTTTCTCTTGAAATACTTGCACACCATCTCTCAAAAGAAAAAATGAGAGTTACTCATGATAGAAAAGTGAAAAGAATGACGACAGAAGCAGTTGCAGAACCAATTTCCAAATATAATAAGGAACTGGTTCAAATGAAAGGAAAGAAAAGCTTGATATGGAATTTACCAGAGAAGAGAGAGTTGAAAGTTCTGAGAACTCAAACGGTTCTTAGTGGTAAGGTATTTGACACTAATGTGTCACCAAAGCTTGGAATGTGTGATCTTGCAGATGTTGTTGAACTGCAATCATGGACACACCTGTTTGTCGGTTATGTTCCAATCTTTCATGAATCCCAAGTGAAGGATTTCTACTACAATGTTATTGTTAAAGGTAATGGTAGTATGACTATCAAGATTGGTGAAAAATAATTACACATAAATGAAAATATTTTGGGTGAAGTTCTGAAAGTTTCCATAACAGGGTATCAGGTTAGTGGTTGGGAAGACCTGTTCCAATCACTTCATGAAAATTCATAAAATAATGTCAAATCTGAACACTGTTGGATTTCCAAAGAAATATTTGAAGGGAGGATATCAATTATTCTTTGAGTTTATGAACAAAGTTTTGTTGTCCAGTTCAGAGAAAAAGAGAGTGACTTCTACCACTGATTTATTTTTGATGAAAAATTTAAGCAAGTTTGAGCCAATAAATTTCTCAGCAATTATCTTGGAGTATATGGACAAGATTTTGATTGTGAAGCATGAAAAATGTAGGTTGGGGTATAGATACTTTCTGACCAAAGTGTTTCAACATTTTAGGGTTCCTCTAGATGCTGGAGTAAGTGGCATTGTGAAACATATCTTCTCTTAAATACTCTTATGGAATGTGAGTGTGTGGAAGGGAATACAGTGAAATTGAGTAGGATGTCTGAGTTGCTAGCTGATAAGGAGAGATTAAGACAAGAAATTGAAAGCATGACCTCTCTTCTAAATTCTAAAGATGTTGATATAGCCTTACCGAAGGCTCAACTGGTTCAAGCTCAAACGGAGGGACCTGGTTCAGATGAGGTGATGGTGTTGAAGGCCCAAAATGCTAGTCTTTCTGCAGAGGTGGCCAACCTCAAGGTCAAACTGCTTAACCATTGCATAGAGTTCAATGCTCGTCTTACCCTTATTGTCCTGTCTCTCACCCAGTAACCCCCTCCTCTTCTTAAGTCCCATAATCCTTTGTTTTTTTTCTGTACTTGGTTCTCTCTTTCTTTTCTTGTGTAATGGCTAAATATTTATCTTGTTTTAATGAAATTCCTGTCTTTATTTTTCCTCTTTTGTTATGCTTGATTCCCTCAATTATGATTGTATGATCAATTGACTATGTTTTTATCATACTTGTGTTGCAATAATTCTAGGTTTACTGTCAACTCTTTTTATGATGTCAAAAGGAGAAAAAAATGATATATGCTTTTAGAATCAAAGAAGTGAACTAATGTGTTGGTGATAGGGAAAATTAATATAGGGACCAGGTTGGAGAAAATTTATTGATAGGAGGAACAAGTTACTATGCTGAACTAAAATTACTGAAAGATGTTGAATGTGTTGAAATACAATGCTAGACATGTTATGGGTTTGTCATCATCAAAAAGGGGGGAAATGATATTATGAAGTTTTGATAATTTAACAAATCATAAAAATAGATGAGGGATCCGATCCCATTAGTTTTGTGAATCTAAAAGCGACACCCGACAAATAGTACATTATACATTGACAGTTTCTTATTTATTGGTATGTGTCTGCTTGCTCTATAAAAATTATCTAGCCAATGAAATTGCTCTAAATATTGTTCATGTTGAGTATATATATCCAACCTTTCATGTGAAGAAAGTTTGAGGGTTTCTACACATATTGAGTGAGTGTTCTTGTTGAGGCTCTCCAGTAGTACACTAGAAAGATCAAAGTTGTTCTTTCTTTGTGTACTTCATTTGTTCTTAATGGGTGCTTGCATCTTGTGACTCGATTCCTATTCTTTAAAGGGATCCGATATTAAGCAAGTATTTTCTCTTCATTATTGAGTTCATAGTTAGAGTTAGCTATGATGAGTGTTGAAGTCTAAGTTAACTAAAGTTAGTCGATTTAGAGGGTAGTAGGGTAACTGCTTAGTTTGCTCGAATCTATGGTAGAGTTATCATAGAAAGGGAGAAGGGATTTAGAGTTAATTTCCTTGATTACGTGAGTTTGTAATCAAATTTTTTTTCTCCTTTGAGTTTAATGGAGTTGGGTTGAAATCCTGTGAGTATAGATCGTATTTTCCCCTCCCTTGTGCAACGAAATTTCCACGTAAATAGCTTGTGCATTTTTACTTTGTTGCTTTATTGTTTTAGCTATTTTTTGTTGATTGCTATTCTGACTAGGGACCTGGTGACCATACACTCAGTGGACGTGTGCGTTTTAAGTAATATCAAATTTATCGAGTGACCAAGTATATTTGACATATGTCCGTTACAAAAAGTTCAAAGGAAAACCTTCTTATTAAGATGCAATTAATCTTTGCTTGTAAAGTATACACTTGTCCATTTTTTTTCTAGAGTCATTTTTCATTCATGTGAGATTATTGAGTTTGAAAGGTGCAAATCACAGATGAAGAGTTATAACTTTTTGAAAAGTGGTGACCTTTATAAATGGTTGTGACCTTTTCGATAAGGCATAATAAATACCTTTTGTTCTCTATATATAGAGAATTTTTTCTCTCATTTCTATAACAAATTTTCTGACTTCTTCTTCTTCTACGTAAACAAAATTCTAGTGTACTTTACCGTTGTCGAGTGGTTCATTGACACTGTGATTTTAGGTACCAATACATCGGCGAGTAAGATCGCTCTATCCTGGGAGGATATATTCTATTAATCTCGAGTGCTTGAGGGGAATAATTTTCTTAAGGAAACACTGTGTATTCAGTGGGCTCGATTTTTTTCTTATCAATTTTATTTCTTTTTTCTTTACATATTTTATTTTCAACACTAGTTTTAGTTTTTGATTTTGAAAACTTGTTAGAATCCTTATGATTATTATTTTCACAAAGTTTTATTTTACAAAAGTTATTTTTTCCTATAATAGTTTTGTATTACAAAAAAAATTATTTTATGAAAATTTTATACTACAAAAGTTTTTGTTTTACAACATTTTTGTACTAGAAAAATTTTTTGTTTTAAGTATTTTATGTAAGAATTTACCGTAATTCAGATCGTCAAACATAAACAATCTAACTTGTAAGTCCTATTATGAATTCAAGATCATAGAACTATATGATTTTCACATAAATCTACTTAGCATATTAGTTCAGTCAGGAAAACATACTAGAATCAGTCATGAGATCTTGACTTGATCACTTGAGCGTAAGTCTTTTTCTTGTTCTTGATAAGATGTTAATTTTCTCTCTCTTTACCTATCACTGATTTCTTTCAGAATGACTATTAATAGAAATTGCAGTATTCTTCAGTATTTATAGGCAGACAGAGGACCAGTTACTTTCAATCTCACTTTCTATCATCATGGGTAGAGGAAGTTATAACCATAATAAACCTCATAACTTCCCACTATCATGCCCTTAACTTCCCATTATTACACCCATAACTTCCCTCTAACATACCCACAACTTTCCACTAACATAGGTAGTGGGTGGTGGTGGGATGTTAGAATAAAGGTTGTGGGAAGTTATAGTATCTTCCACCAATTATAATGGGTGATGGTGGGAAGTTACAATAACTTCTATCAACATGAGTAGTGAGCGGTTTAATAACTTTCACCAATATTATCCAATTTGAATTTAGTTAGTAATTAAATATTAAACTAAGATTAATATTAACGTAAGTCATAAAATTAACATACGTAGGCCATAAAAACTAACATTCTCCCACTTGGCACACGTAACATTAATAACTTAATGGTTTAATAAACATTTCAATTACTATGTGCACATTACTAAATTCAATATCATTTTTCATTTTGAATAAGTCAACTAATATGAGTCATGGCGGTCATATGTCCCTTCTTTGACATAATTCCTTCCATGTACCACAATATTAGTATATTACTCAGTACAATATTTAAATCCATTATAGTCCAACGATAATGTTTAGAATATCTTTATCTAAACTAAAACCTATAAACATCATTCTCAACATAATGTATACAAGAGAAAACAGGTAATAATAACAGAAACATATATATTTGAGCTCAAAGTGTCAATTGCATAAACATAATAAGATCTTTACAAAAGTCATTCATTGTTATCCATAAGACCCATTCTTTCAACATGTTCAACAAATATTTTGGGTGCTAATCCTTTCATCAAAGGATCAACAATCATATGTTTGGTGCTTATATGTTTAATTGTCACTTTATGTTTCTGAACTTCTTCCTTAACTGAAAAGTATTTCAATTCCATATGCTTAGCACCCTTTGAATACTTATCATTTCTAGAGATGAAGATTGTTGCAGTATTATCACAGTAAAGTTTCAGCGGCTTGGAAATACTGTTGACTAGCCCAAGTCCCGAAATAAAGTTACATAGACAATTAACCTGAACTGTGGCCTCAAAGCATGCCACAAACTCAGCTTCTATAGTGGATGTATCTATAGCAGATTGTTTCACACTCTTCCATGAAATTGCTCCTCTAACTAATAAGAACAAATATCTAAATGTGGATATTTTTGTATCCACACAACCAACATAATATGAATCTGAATATCCAATCACGTTAAGATGATTAGATCTTTTGTAAGTAAGCATATGATCTTTTGTTCCTTGCAAGTATCATAACACTATCTTTGCAGCCTTCCAATGATCCATTCCTGGATTACTTTGATAACGCCCCAACATCCCAACAATAAAACTTATATCTAGTCTGGTACATGTCTGGGCATATATTAGGCTCCCAACGATTGATGCATAAGTAATATTTTTCATTTTCTTACATTTCAATTCATTCTTTGGACATTGATTGAGATTAAATTTATCTCTTTTCTGAATTGGAACAGGACTAGATGAGTATTTTTCCATCCTAAATTTCTGTAACACTTTATTAATATAGGTTTTTTGAGATAACCCCAATAATCCTTGTGATCTATCCCAAAATATTTCTATCCTAATCACATAGGATGCCTCTCCCATATCTTTTATTTCAAAGTTGTTAGACAGATAATTATTGGTACTGTGTAACAAATCAAGATCATTAGTAGTAAGCAAGATGTCATCAACACACAAAACTAACATAATAAACTTACTCCCACAGACCTTTAGATATATACGCTGATCAACGTTATTTTCCTTAAATTCAAAGGTGAAAATAGTTTCATTAAACTTAAGATACCATTGTCGAGAAGCTTGTTTAAGTTCGTATAATGACTTCTTAAGTTTACACACCATGTGTTTCTTTTCTTTGATAGAAAACTCCTCAGGTTGATTCATATAAACTTCTTCCTCCAAATTCCCATTCAGAAAGGTTGTTTTCACATCCATTTGATGTAGCTCTAAGTCATAGTGAGCTACTAAAGACATTATAATTCTGAGTGTATCGTTTTAGAAACTGGTGAAAAGGTCTCCCTATAATAGATGTCATCTTTCTGAGTGAAATCTTTGGCAACAAGTCTGGCCTTGTGATGTTCAATGTTGCCAGTTCAGTCTTGTTTGGTTTTAAAAATCCATTTAGACCTAACTCTTTTACAACCTTTAAGTAATTCAACAAGGTCCCAAACATCATTATGTTTCATAGATTTCAACTCATCTTTCATAGCTTCTATCCATTTATCAGAACTTTTACTTTCAATGACTTGTGAAAATGAGACTACATCATTATCAATTCCCAAGTCAATTCTGACTCGTGTAGATATACCAAATAATCATAAAAAATAGCAGATATTTTTTGTCTTTGAGATCACCTTAATGTTATTTCTTGTGGTTCATCTACTACCTGTTCATTAATTATGACTTCATTATGATTAATAGGAGAATCAATTTATTGTTCTTGTTGACTATTAGATTGTACAACAACTTCAGGAAAAATAACTTTAGAAGAAGTATTGGGTAGATAAATTTGAACCTCAACTTCGTTAATTTCCACATTACGTGGTTCCTCACTCCCACTAACTTCACCATTCTCAATGAACCTAGCATTTCTAGTTTCAACAATTCTCGTACTATGATTAGGACAATAAAATCTATACCTCTTTGATTTTTTTTTTTGGATAACCAATGAAGAAACCACTGATTATTTTTTAATCCAATTTCTTTTCTTGTGGGTTATAAATTCTAATTTCTACCGGGCAACACCAAACATGCAGGTGTCTTAAACTAGATTTTCTACAAGTCCACAATTCAAAAGGTGTCTTTGAAACTGCTTTACTAGGAACCCTATTTAGTAATTAAACTACAGTTCTTAAAGCATGCATCCAGATAGAAAAAGGTAGAGATGAATTGCTCAACATACTCCTAACCATATCCATTAATGTATGATTACATATTTCTGACACATCATTTTTTATGGTGTGTCTGTCATTGTGTATTGAGCACATATGTCATGCTTTTTAAGGAATTTAATGGGTCAAGGTGTTTTCCAGTTTCATCATATCTTCCATAAAACTCACCACCTCTATCTGATCTGATTTTTTTCACTTTTCTGCCTAGCTGTGTTTCAACTTCAGTACTAAATACCTCTAAGGCATTAATCACCTAAGATTTTTTATGCAACAAATAGGCGTATTCATAACGTGAAAAATCATCAATAAAGGTGATAAAGTACTTTTCCTTACCGAAAGATGCAATGTCAAAAGGACCATATATATCGGTGTGTATAATTTCAAGGATTTGTGAGCTTCTTGTGGCTCCTTTCTTTGTATATTTTGTTTGTTTTTCTTTAATATAATCCACAAAAATATTAAGGTCAGTAAAATCAAAATCTGTAAGGATTTCATTCTTAACTAATCTTTCTTTGGATATGTGACCTAAAAGTTTATGCCACAAGTAAGCAGATTGTTCAATCACCAATTATTTAGTACCAATATTATGATGCAAGTTAAGAGTGATTCGACAAATATATTATCAAGATTCAGTTTGTATAAGCTATCACAAAGAGTACCAGTACCAATGAGATAATTATGCTTAAACAAACTAAAATATTCATTACTGAAATTAAAAGAGTATCCAGGCTTATCTAACTTAGACAAAGAAACTAAATTTCTCGAAAGAGAAGGTACATAACAAGTTTCTAACAAATATAAGTGATGTCCAGTATTGAGAATCGAACGGTAAGTCTTGATAGCTTCAACTGGAGTCTTCACTTTATTCCCCATATACACAATCTTTCATTCTAGTTTATGATATGTGTTGTAAGGAATCTCTGCATCGTATTAGAAACATGAACAATATAACCAGAGTTAATCCACCAAGTATTATAAGGAACTTCAATTAAATTTGATTCAAGACATGTAAAAGCACAAAGCCTACCTTTCTTCTCGAACCAAGCCTTACATTTCAAGAAATCTTTATGAAAGTGTCCAGGTTTTCCACAGAAACGACATTTATCATCCTTATGTTCCTTCTTACGTACTTTAGATGAGGACTCATTAACATTAAGTTGCTTTTGTTTTCCCTTAACATGCTTCTTTCCTTTCTTTCCTGATCATTGATGACTTACATAGTTGATGGAGTGGGTACCTTGATTGTTGAGCCTTATTTCCTCTTGAACCAACATTCTGTGCAATTCATGCACATTTCATTTGTCTTTCATGGTGTTGTAGTTCATTTGGAAAGGACCATACTCAGACGGTAAAGAGTGGATGATGAATTGTACAAGAAAATTATGTTCCACTTCCATCCTCAAGAACTTAAATTTTGTTGCTATGTTTGTCGTTTCAATGACATGCTCATGCGTAGTACGTGAACTATCAAACTTCATGGTGGTCAAAGTACCCATTAGTGTCCCTATAAGAGACTTATCAGTAGTTTGGGAGGATTCTTCAAAAAGTTTTAAAAGTTCTCTTGCATCTTCAGTCTTGGAAAAAGTAGTCTTAATATTGCCCGCAATATTCATTCACATAAACATTAGGCCTAATCTGTTAGACCGATCCAGTGCTTATAATAGGACCTTTCCTCAACACTGGTAGTTTCAGTAATAGCAGTTGATTTCTCAGTGTAAAATGCAATATCTAGATCTAAAACTCTGAGATGGAATTTGATCTGGTCGCACCAATCTAAGAAGTTAAGTTCGTTAAAGGTCGTAACAGAGGCAGAATGCGAATGAAGAGCAAATGATACAAATAAGTTATGCTCATTAGAAATGCTTTGAGTTATACTATTAGATTCATAGATGGTTTATAAACTCTTAAATGTACATTGATGTCCTCCTTTGGGCGAACATCAAAATACAACTTCACACATAATGATGCTTAAGTATAGATTTAACATTATTTGATAATTTTGACATATCAATTAATAATATTCATTATCTTTGGATATATAAATATTATTAACAGTACATCTAAATTATCTCATTAATGCTAATGGTTATATGACCAAATAATCAACCTTTGGGTGATCCATAAATGTCTTATAACCAAAAATTTCAATTTATCCATATAAGTGTTATATTGGTTATAAGCATCAAAATAATGGATAATTGAATTTAAGTTAATCATTATTTTGGAATTAATCATTTAGAGACTAGACCACTTTGGTGATTAACTAATCTCACTTATAATTTCAAGTTAACATAGTAGAAGCATTAAAACTTCTACACATTCATAACGAACAGTAATTATGACTCCTAGAATTTCATGAATAGGATTCAAAAAGTTAAAAGAAAACATAAATCTGAATGAAAAATCACTAGTTCTTGAACCATGCTCTAATACCATATGTAAGGATTTACCGTAATTCAGATCGTCAAACATAAACAATCTAACATGTAAGTCCTATCATGAATTCAAGATCGAAGAACTATATGATTTTCACATAAATCTACTTAATACATTAGTTCAGTCAAGAAAACATACCATAATCGGCCATGAGATCTTGACTTGATCACTTGAGCGAATGTTTTTTCTTGTTCTGTTAATTTTTTCTCTCTTTACCTATCACTGATTTCTTTCAGGATGACTGTTAATGAAATGTGCAGTATTCTTTAGTATTTATAGGTAGAGAGAGGACCAGTTACTTTCAATCCCACTTTCCATCATCATGAGTAGGGGAAGTTATAACCATAATAAACCTCATAACTTCCCATTATCATGCCCTTAACTTCCCATTATCACACTCATAACTTCCCACTAACATACCCACAACTTCCCACTAACATAGGTAGTGGGTGATGGTGGGAAATTAGGATAAGGGTTGTGGGAAGTTATAGTAAATTTCATCAATCATAATGGGTGGTGGTGGGAAGTTACAGTAACTTCCACCAACATAAGTAGCGGGTGATTTAATAACTTCCACCAACATTATCTAATTTGAATTTAGTTAGTAATTAAATATTAAACCAAGATTAATATTAATGTGAGTCATAAAACTAACATACATGGGCCATAAAAACTAACATTTTAGTAATACATGTTGAACAACATAAATTACTCAAGATCACATTATGGCCTAAACAACCAGAATCAAAGGGAGGAACCACAATTGGTACTTGTTTTACAAGTTTGAAAATGTACTTATTCTGCCATTGTGTGTTTAGAAAAGTTAACAAATAATTTAAGATGAAAAGAATTTAATTCCTTCGTTATATTCAAAGTTGTGGATTATTTTCTCTCAAAATAAAATAGATATATCTATTAAAAAAGTAGTGTTACTTCATATTTCAATAACTTTGGCGCAGACTCAAAAGTCAACAACGAAATTATACAAAGGCTCTACTTTATTTGTTAGAGAAAGTATGTAGAAGAAGGAGAAAATTCGATATCTTAAAAGTATAGTATTCCTCTCTATTTATAGCCAATGAAATATTATATTCCTCTCTAATATAATATTTTTCTCTCCCT
This sequence comes from Solanum aculeatissimum, assembly GCA_038996855.1. Taxonomy (NCBI): domain Eukaryota; kingdom Viridiplantae; phylum Streptophyta; class Magnoliopsida; order Solanales; family Solanaceae; genus Solanum; species Solanum aculeatissimum. Next base: position 10,300 of record JBCEWC010019082.1, read on the forward strand.
TTCATATTATATTATTATTAATATAACCTTTCTTTCCTTTGTCAAATAATCACCATATTCAATTTTCATATAGTATAAATTTATTTTTTTCAAATTCTTAATACTTAATATAAAATTATTATTTTTATTTTAAATTTCTAAATAACACAAATTGGAAGCAAATATTAAATAACATACACATTAATGGACAATTTAAATGATATAATATACATATTAATGTTATATCATGTTCGGCATAATATCGAATAATATATTTGAAATATTTAACAAAAATTAAAAAATAATATGTTTGAAATATTTGACGAAAATTTAAAAAATAAAAATATTATTAATCCATAATGATAGTAGTATAACTAAAAAGGAATTATAAATATTAGAGATTTAATTAATGACATTATATGATTTATAATATGTTTCAGTTACAAATATTGTGTAATGAAAAGTAGAAAGGTAATATAATAATAAAAAAATATTCAAAAAATGAAATAAAGAGTTAATTGAATTATTGTTCAACTATTTATATTTGAAGTGAAAAGAGTAAATACAGGGTGGTTAGAATGTCTATTCTCTATTTTGCTCTTCAAATATACAAAATAAAATAAAAGTGAATCGGAGATAATCATATATGTCATCATCTCATATTTCAAAGTATGATTAATATCATTGTCAAATTAACTGCCACCATAGAAATTCTTACGAAATATTCCTCTGTTAAGTACTCCGACAAGTCAACTTCACTGCAGAAGCAATTAATATCTCATCAAACTTACATTTACTACTATTATGATGTGCTTTTACATTTCAAAGTTGTGGAATTTCTACTAGAGTAACCAACTCATTAAAGCAGGGCGTCTCCACCTAATTGGACTATTAGCGAAATTTTAATTAGAGATTTAAAATCAAACAAATTACATATGTATTTACTTCTTTTTTTTAAAAAAAATCTAACTATTTAGATGCAAAATTATTCGTAATATTTTAAATGTTAATACTTTCTTTTAATTACTACATATGTTTTAGAAAGAATAATCTATTTTTTTCAGTCTATTATCAGAGCATAGGATTAATATATTAAGAATATGAGACGACCTCATAGAAATAATCAAAATTATAAATAAATTAAAAAAGAATTAAAACACCTCTATAAAATATACAAAGAACTAAATAAAACTAAAACAGATATGTGTCAATTAGATAAAATAATCTCAGAAATATCACTACTATAATATAAATACATAAAGCAATTACAACAAAGAATAAGATAAGAAAATGACTTTATCACACATATATGATATTAAAATGAAAAATAATT
>JBCEWC010019083.1:0-11610 GCA_038996855.1 Solanum aculeatissimum
TAATTGTGCTAACCCATATTCTTTTCTACATGTTCTAACCATGTAGGGGACGAGGGTGATTACTATATTCTTCCGGATGACGCTTTATACTCTATTGAAGACTTGCTAGTTGTGAGCCCTATTGTTCAAGGGAAATTAGCCACCATATATCTACCTCTTTATTTTCATGTACTTAATTTCTTTTGACTTGAGGGTGATCCTCAAGCTTGTCGAGGCCCCGCTCATCTATGTAGAGGCATTGTTGGACAAATCTTACTCTTGTACGTTCGACTTGTATGTTGGATATTTCGCTACGTAATATGATTCTGTTTCACTTGATTTATGCTCATGTCTCCATGTTAGGATAATGACTTGAATGTTGAGTGTGATGAATGACTATGTGCTATGTGCAAGCATGCCTATCCCTTTCCCGTATTGTCCCCATAGCTTGAGTCCCAAGTTCCAGAATCCCTAGAGCTTATGTGCTATGTCTTTAGCTCTCGCGTTTTCGAATCGATGATGAGTGTAATGATGCTATGATGTCTTGATCGAGGCCCTTCGGGTCCTCTTTCTCCATGTCACATCTAGGCCCCCTATCTGGGTCGTCACAATGTATCAATGTGGCTAGTATTGGTCAACTATTATTCGAGATACTAATGAGGTGGTGAAATATTGCACCCAATTTCAATTGCAGGACAGTGTTTCAAGGAGGTATGAATCACCTCTCCACTCGATAAGGGAAGTGGAATTGTTCCATGTATGGGGGATTTACTTTATGGGCCCATTTGTGAGCTCCTACAAAGACAAATTCATCCTAGTGGTTGTTGATTACATGTCTAAATGGGTTGAAGCAGTAGCTTTACCTCAAAATGATGATATAAGTGTAGTGGCGCTTACTAAAACAATTCTTTTTTTATGAAGTTTGGTACCCCAAAAGCCATAATCAGTGACGGAGGATCACGTTTTTGTAATCAATGCTTCGAGTCACTGTTGAAGAAATACAGGGGTTAAGCATAAGGTAGCTACACCTTACCACCCTCAAACAAGCAGCCAAATGGAGATTTCAAACCATGAGATTAAGAGCATATTAGAGAAAAACAGTAAATTCTTCTAGATCAGATTGGTCGAGTAAATTAGATGATGCTCTATAGGATTGCCGGGTTGCCTTCAAAGCCCCTCTTAGAATGTCTCCATCCTAATTTGTCTTTAGTATGGCTTGTCGTCTTTTCGTTGAATCGGGACACAAATCTTTGTGGTCTTTAAAGGTAGTGAATTTGAATTAGGATAGGGCCTCTCAAAATTTATTTGATCAATTGCATGCTCTTGAGGAATTTTGACTTCGGGCCTATGAGAGTTCATCCCTCTACAAAGAGAAGGTGAAAAATGGCATGACGCTAAGATCCTTGTAGAGATATTGGCATAGGTGACTTTGTAATTATATACAACTCCCAATTCAAGCTCATTTTGGGAAAGCTTAAGTCTAAGTGGTCTGGCCCATTTAAAGTGGCACAAGTTCTTGGTCCTGGTGCAGTAGAACTTGAAAATAAAAATAGAACTCGATTCAAGGTCAGTGGGTAGAAAGTTAAGATATACTTTGGGGATGAGTTGGAGGTGAAGTTAATTGAAGTGGTGTTTTTGGTTGATACTTTATAGCATGGTCGTCATGCCACAACGTTAACTAAGGCGCTCCTTGTAAGGCAACACAAGTTGTTAGTTAGTTCAAATAACATGTGTTCTTTGTGCAGGACTGTGGGAAGCAGTGAGGTTATGTGGGATATATACACATTGTTACATATAGGGAGTTCTTCAACTCAAATCTTAATTGCCTTCTTTTTTCCTATTTCTTGTTCATTGAGGACACTGTATTTCTTAAGTTTGGGGTGTGTAGTGGCTAGAACTTAACCCCACATGCTTATTTTCTTTCACTTTTCATCCTACGGTTTGTGAATGAATGTCAAATATTATGTTTGAAGTGTCAATTGTAGTCAATATTGATGTCTTGAATCATACTATTGAGACACTTGTGTTTGGGCTGATTGATGAGACATTGATGAGTTGCATAGTTCATGTGTGGTCTCATAGCATCTTGTCATGACTAGATTAAAACCAACTTGGAGTTTTGCGATGATCATTGCATTTGAGCAAGCCCATTTGGTTAGAATAATGTTGGCTAGTTATGTTAGAAAGCCACGTGTGGTGATAGTTCTGCTGGATAGGTATTTTTCTTGAAAAGTTGTTTGATAGTACTCAAAACATGACTGGTTGGTCCAATTGATTGACATCGGTCAATGATTGAGAGTATCTTAGGCATTTCTTAAGTGGTGATCATTAAATTCTTAGACCTCAGGACTACCTTCGTTTGGTTGCCCATGTGAGTGAGAGAATTGTTTGGCACCATTAGAGTTGTGCCTTTTTCTTTTTGTGGAACTTGGACAAAAATAAATCCCTAGACTATTGTTACCTTCCCATGCTCTTCTTGGTTTTGACTTGGTAGAATATTTCATCTTTAGACCAAAAGCCTAGAGTTTCCAAAATTTAAAGCTCAAAATCAAATATCAAATGTTGAAATCATGAAATAATTGATAGAAATAGAAGATTCTAAATTAAAATCACTTGTCCAATGAATTAACCTTGAAAAGTCACTTTAAAATTTCCACACAAGAGTTTTCAAATCCCAAAACTAAAAAATGCAGAAGGAAACCCAAATGACTCCTCAAAAGTGGTCTCTAATGTCGCTTAAGTGGCTCCAGGGTCGCTTTTGTGACACCCAAAAGTCAAGAGGGTGTCGCTTAAACAACTAGTGGATCGCTTAAGAGGCTACTAGTCCACTTAAGCTAACCCCAAGGGAGTCATCACTTAAGTAACAAGGCTATTACTTAAGTGGTGGTAGCTTATGCAATTAGGTATCTCTTAAGCGGCACCCGAGGCTCCAAATGACAACAAAACATCGAACACCACCAACTCCTTGAAATAAACCTTTGAGATTCATCTCAAACCCCATACGCACAAACTATATATTCTACCCTATCAAATTAGATTATTCGAACTAAATAAAATCATCAGAAATAAAATCTTATATCTCTTTGATCAAGAATTTGATTAGTTGAAAATAGAAGAACTTAAGGTTCATAAAAAACCAAAATGCCCTAAAAACTTCCAAAAGATATATTAAAGCCATTCTTACGTGTAAAATAATCTTCTAAACCTAACAAAATCATCAAATATCCAATCCAAGCACCCAAACTCAAATATTGATCAAAGTTAAACCCTAATTTTGTTCAGCTTAAACTTCCCATTCACAACCTCAAATTCATAAAATGACTCCAAAATAGAATACGACGGTGTTCCTAGAACAAATATCACATTTTTTAGCTAATGGAATTTGTACAATTCCATTCTCAGACTCTAGCTCTAGTTGGTACCAGAAATCACTTTTGAAAACTTTAAATCTTTAAACCTCAAAAATTCTCAATTTTCTCAACTCTTAGATAAAATTCAAAAATCAAACTCATACTCTGATAAAATATGAGTTGGAGCTACTATCGGAAGTGGTTAATTGGTAATTTTCTAAAAAAATTCACAAATGACCTTCAAGATCGTTACAGTAATTTATAGCCCCAATATCATATAATTAGAACTTTTTGTTGGTTAATTATTTTTTAGATATCTTTTAATGATCATGTTATGAACCTTTCAAACTGCAGTCTAGAGATTATTTTTCTACAATTTTACAATATTATTAAAAAAATATTCGGTCAATCTAAAATTTTTGCATGTTAAATAATAGTTAATTACGTGTTAGTTTACACAGTCAAAATTGCACAACTTTTTAAAAGATCAGAGAAAATATTGAAACAATGGCCTATAAAGTGATATTTATGTAAATCATCATCAATAGAATTAGAAATTGTAAAAGCAATAATCAATTTAAATTCTCAGCCCTTAAAAAATAAATTATAATAATAATTATTATTATACTTTGGAGATTTGAATAATAGGCCTATGAACACCGGGTTATATGATTCAAGCTTTGTTGTCAGGGGTCAATCAGTGGATCCTCACTTTCATGTGGTAGAAAAAAAATTCAAACTTTGGTAAGTTATATGTTTTCTGCTTTACTCTTTTTTATTTTTCTAACCAAAATTAGTTTGTAAATTTAACATTTATTGTATATGCACATTTTCATTATTGCCATTACCCTGAAGCGTAGGTGATGCAAAAGTCTTAAGTATAGTTAGGAAGAAGTGTCCTGTAGGAACACTCTCCTTTACTTTGCTTTTTAATCTTTTGCGTTAATTTCAGATTTTATGGCATGATGCCTATTATGAATAATTACTTATTTATGTTTTTTTTTCAACTTAGCCACAATTTTAAAAACATGATTGAATTTTTAAGGTCATACTCATGTGCCTCCACCAGTTACATTCATGTCCACATCAGTCTACAGTAGCACACAGGATGATACCTTGATGACACTGCCATGCAATCTTACTTCACAAGGCCATGATGCTCCACCATCTAGGGTGATAGATGGTTACCAAAGGCTCATCATTGAACCTGAGGGTTTTGGGTATGATTTATCTATTATTATATCTTATGATAATGTTTATTAATTAGTTCATGAATTCAAACTCCAAATATTTTAATTGTTATAGTCCAGATTTAATCCACGTCATGAGACTGCCAAGGTCATTACAGCTGCTATTGGAAAGTTTTTTTATGCTGCATACTTGACTTGGAATGAGATTCCACAACCAATCAGGCAACTAATTTTAAATGAATTTAAGGTACATATGAACTTTTAATTTTAGTCCAAACACTATACCCATTGTGATCCATTCATAATTTGAGACATTTAATTTTTTTTAGGAAAAGTGTGTATGGCTTCCCCATCATGACAAGAAGATCAAAACTAACTTTGAGAAAAGAGCAAGGAATAGAATATCTGATTCTTTTTATAAAGGCCGTAAAAATGATAGGAATCCCAAGTAGTGTACACCTAGTATATGGGAAGATCTGTGCAGACAATGGAGTAACCGTAAGTAGTTTAGGAAGAGAGGCAAACTAAGGAAGAAAGTATGAGCATATAAGAAAGGGGGATCCTTTCAAGCATGGAGTGTTGTGATATTTATTTTTAAAGTGAACTTAAATTATGAATTTAATAACAATTTACTTATTTTAACGAATATCAAACAAAATAGGGTAATATAGTTTAATTGTGTTAAATTGGAGATAGAATTAATAAAAGGGCTACTCAAGGGGGTTTGTATGTTAGCATATTGAAGCCACCTTTCAAATTTAGCCTTAGGCATGATTAGGTAATTAACGTGGATAATGATTAATCACTTAATGGAATATGATAGGTGATTTCAAATTGTTGCTTAATTTAGACATTTTCTACTTCTGTTTATTGAATTGCATTAATTATCTTCCATGTTTAATATTACTGATATTATTAGTCATTTTAATATTGGATGGTGAAATCGAGGGAATGCTTATAAACATTACGGACATGACATTTAATTAATGCTGAAACTTATCTCTTATACCAAAATAGAAAAAATATATAATTTATCCATCAACTGTTTGTGATTGACACTCAATAAGAAACTAGCCATACTAAGAAGTCAATATTCATCTTATTAGATTCCGAATATCAATAGAAAAATTGGTTAAGTCCATATAACAAGAGCATCCCAATAATGACGTAATCTATGAAGCAATCTTTCAAGTAAATTAGAATATCCCTATAAACAATAATAGCACGAAAATGACTCCACATCCAAAAATATTCTCCTTCATATTAGAATACAAGAGTTTAGGGACATAATTTGGTAAAATAAAATAAAGAAGAAGGACAAAGTAAAGACACCACCACAATAATGATCAAAGTAGAGCATAAAGGAATCAATGTGGTGCTTGAGCACGTATTTGTTCAAGCGAAAAAATAACAAGGGTGAGAATTAATATGAAAAACGATCATTGATTCGCTTTGTTGTCATACATTTAGGGTAATTATTAAAATCATAATTGATAAAAGTAATATACATACTAAGGGTGTCAAAATGAGCCCAAATGTAGGTAATCCACCCAAAAGTTTATGGGTTGAGCTCAAGATAATTTGCATTGGGTTCAATCTCAACCAATTCAAGTTTCAACCCATTAAAAAAAATCTTCAATTGAGCCCAATTGAATCTCTAACATATCAACACCCATGCTAACCCACCAGTAATGTGTCAAACCATCCGATGGGAGATCTACATTTCCGACCATACAAGGTCTCAAAATAGGCCATTTGAATGCTGGAATGATAGATGTTGTTGTACGCAAACTCTGCCAAGGTTAAGTGTTGATCCCATCTATCACCAAAATCAATAACACAAACCCGAAGCATGTCCTCTAACACCTGAATGGTCCTTTCGGGCTGGCTATCGGTCTAGGGGTGAAAAGTTGAACTCATATCCAAACGGGTACCCAAACCATGCTGTAAAGACCGCCAAAAATGTGAAGTAAACAATGAGCCTCAATCTGACACGATAGAAATTGGGACCCCGTGAAGTCTCACTATCTAACTAATATAAAGTTGGGCTAATCTCTCAGCAGTATACTTCACTTTGACAAGAATGAATTGGGCGGACTTGGTCAAATGATCCACCACTACTCAAATAGAATCAAAAACCCCAACTTTGGATGGCAAGCCAACTAAAAAGTCCATGGCAATGCTTCCCACTTCCACTCCGGAATAGGCATCCTATGAAGCTCTCCACATGGCCTAAAGTGCTCACACTTGACCTGCTAACATGTCAAGCACCTGGCTACAAACTTTGATATATCTCTCTTCATACTGGACCACCACTAATGTTTACTTAGATCATGGTACATCTTCGCTGCCCCTATATGAATAGAATAACTAGCATAATAACCCTCCTCAAGTATCAATCTAATCAAGTCACCCACCTTGGGCACACATATACGACTCCCAATCCTCTAGTTACTTTATCCCAGATAATACTAAGCTTCTCATCCTCAAACTATTTCTCATGAATCTGATCCATCAAACATGAGCGGCCCTCAATAAAAGCAAACACTTCACCCTGCTCTGAAATCTGTAATCTCACCATCCTATTGGGAAACTTCTGAACATCTCTAGCCAACGATCACTCCTCATCCCGAATAGTTGCTAGACTCCCCATGCTGGAAGCCTTCTTATTCAATTCATCGGCAATCATATTGGACTTCTTAGGATGATAGAGAATACTCGAGTCATAGTCTTTTAGAAGCTCAAGTCATAGTCTTGAAAATCCTCTCAAAACCAAGCTTTGAATATTGAAAATAGTGGAAAAAAGTAAGACCCGTCATATAAAAATAAAACATTGTTCCGGCATCACGGAGGTAAAATAGGCCAACACTCCGTGAATGTGGAGACCCCTCCCACAAACATTGAAGCCAAGAGGATGACACTCCACGAACGTGGTGGGCCACCCCACAAACACAGAGGTCTAGGGAAGCATCACTCTATGAACGCAGAGGTCATTTTTCTTGGCACCAGATATCAACAAAAAAGACAACACAGAATTCACAGAATGGACCCTCGGGATCTTCCAGTCTCAATTGAACCATGAAAATTCTATTTTGAGGTCTCTTTGACTCGAAATCTGAAAAAGCTTGTTTAAACTAGTTAGAGACTCAAATACTCAAAATAACCTCAGAAGCTCTAAAACTAACAACGAGATCATTTCTAGCATTAGTTTCACCATCCAGAACCACTACAACTGTCAAAATTTCAATTTGAGCTTTTGAACTCTAAATGTTAACAAAGTTAAAGTATGATAATAAAAAATCAACCGAAAATGCAACTTTTGGTCTAAAATCTCTGTTTTAACTCCAAATTCAATTCCATAAGTTCTACTAAACCAGCTTTGGCATTTCGAAGTTCATGAAATTGATATAATTGTATTCTGACACTCAAAACTCAAGATGACCACAAAACTCAAAATTTTCAACTTTAAGTCTTCAAAAACTCTTTCTTTAGCAAAATTCCAACTTTTTACAAGATTTTAAAATTTTGACTTTTAGACTCAAACAAAAGTCTCAAGGCAACTTTTGAGAAGGGCAAAATGATAATTTAGTCGAGAATGTCAAAAATGACCTTCAAGGTCATTACAGTGTGCTCTAGCATTTAACTAAGGATTAAGGAATGAGTCAATTTACCATTAAAATTGAAAAGAGGGGACTGGAAATATGGTTTGAGGGATAGGAAAATAACTTTAATTATTTTATTATTATTTCATTAATAATTAAATACATAATTTGTGTCATTTTCTTAAATGTGAGGGTAAATGGTAATCCAGCTTTGATGGATGGAGCTTCCCACTTTTAATAATACTAGGTTTTGAGAACGTGTGTTGCACGTTTATCCCAATATACTTAATATAAATATAATTTATATTGTACATGATATATTTCAAATGGTACATATATTATAGAACTTTCTTTGTGATATAAAACGAATATCAAGAACAACAAAAAATAATAATAATAACAACTTGTGTAAGTTGAGGTTGTTAAATCTTGCAAACTTGTTGAGTTTTTCTTCGACTTCAAAACATGAATATTAAAAAAAAAGTGAATATTAATCATTGTAAAGTGTAAAAAAAGAAATACAATACTGTGTATGAGAATATTAGTATGGCTACCGAAATCTAAATATATGAAAGAATAAACTATCAATTATTATGCTTCATATCGTACCTGAAATTGAAGATGATGGAGAAGAATAAGTGAATTAAAGAACAGTGTTATGAAGATTATATAATAAAAATAATAATAACCCATAAGCACAAACAAATATTTTCAATTTTGTAGTAATTATTGCAGAGAATAAAAATAGTAATAAAATATTGCGTATTAAAATATTAATAAACCTAAATATATAAAATATGCTTCATTAAGTACCTGTATGGCTGAAACTAATGATGATGGAGAAGAAGACGGGGGTTTAAAAGCTCCCGTGAGATCAAATAAGAAATAAGAAAAAATAACATAATACTACATATACAAATAAAAAAATAGCAAACATGATTAGTAGATGCCTACATTTTAGAAAATCAACAAATTTATAAGCTCATCAAAATGGATTCAAGGTAAATAATGGTCATGAACCCTTTAGGTTCTGTAATTATGTCTTTTTAATTTTCCAAATAATAAAATTGTAACAGTAAGAATCCTTTCAGCCACTTCCTAGAAAGGAGAAAAAAATAGACATTGATAAGCATTAACTTCTAATTATTGGAGAATAAAATGAGAACGACTTTTGAACTTTTTAAAATAATGTAAAGGGAAAAATAAAAAATGCAACGAAGGAAGACATTTTTTTTCCATACTATTACATTTTGTTTTGGTTCACAGAGGCTATCCCTCAATTAGACCATGACTTTACAAATAATACTTGTACCTTTTAGGTTAATTCTTTAATTAGTAAATTGATATTATTATTATATTTTCAACATTTATTTTGGTTGTTGAGGTATAAACATTATGAAATAGAAATGGAATAGAGGTGTAGTAATTGACACATATATTTTTTTCACATAAAAAATTTAAAAATATAGAAAACTTTACCAAATAAATAAATAAATAAAAATTATCATGGTTGAAGTAAAATCCCACATCATTTATCTGATCAATGTCCCATACACATTACAACTGGAAGTCGTAACGGCTACTTGAAACTTATATAACTTTTCTAAAATTTTGGAAGTTCCATTTAACATTTATTCGTTCAATGTGTATGTATACATATGTTTATCATTTAATGAAATATAAATTTAATTTTTGAAGAGGCCTATAATTAATGAGTATTTATATTTTTATTCATAAATATTATAATAATTGTATTTAATATTTAATTAATTAAATATTTTAAATATTTTTATTTAGTATAAGGGTAAAATGGTAATTCAACTTTGAAATTTAGATCTTCCCACTTTTAGTTATACTAGTCTTATTGTACGCGCTTTGCGCGTGATAAAAAAATGTGTACCTCATCTGATAACAAATATTACACAGACAAATTAAATGTAATTTTGATCTTATGAAAAGATAAATAATTCACTGCAAAAGTAATTTTGATAAATTATTTATTTGTAAAGGTCCTATATATCATAGTAAACTAGAATTTTTCTTAGCGACGGTAGAATATTTTCTTGATTCAAATAAGGAAGAAGTAGAAGTCTATTAAATAAGGAAGATTTAGGAGTCTTTCCATGACTAAAAATCCTTATTTTATTATTTATTTCCATAAATTTTAAAAATCAATATTATAAATACAATTAAGTAAGAATTTAAAGAAAAATAGTGAAAAGACGATATTGTCTAAAGAAGAGTCCTTTAATGAAGGGCAAAAAGTTCAAACAATATTTCTAAGGGTATTCACGCTTTTAATATAGTATACATATGATAAATGATATGATTTATAAATATACGAATTTTATGAAAAAGTAATTAAAATCATTAGTAGGCTTATTGTTTTTATTTATTCTGAAGATGCCATAAATCTTCCCTTTTTTAATCTGGTATGACATGATTATTCTTAAGGCGAGAGTATCGGAAATAATTTACAGAGATATCACTATTTCTGTGAAGAAAAAAAAGTAAGATCATTTATGGCTTTCTTTTTTTGGATAATTTTAATGGTTATGTAAAATTTTCCATTTTGGATCTGTTTTAATATTTTTTTTCCTTGAGTCGAGGGTATATTGTAAATGTCTTCTCTACCTCCCAAGGTTGGGATAAGGGCGTATTATTCTCTACCCTGCTTACACCTTACTTGTGGGATTACATTAGTTTTTTTTTAAATTCTATAATTCTTTTCTTTTTCATTCTACTTTGATACGTTTTCCTTGAGCCAAAGGTCTAAGATCTATGTAGACCTATCCTTTATGAGCTTACCTGAGCCAAGGGTCTATAGAAAATAACTTTTCTCCCTCCCAAGATTGGGATAAGGTCTACATATACTTTATCCTCCGTCTCAGACTTGACATATGGGATTACACAAGATTATTGTTTGTTCGGTAAGTCATCACTTTTTCTATCTGCCTTGTATGTTTTTCCTTGAGTCGAAGGTCTATCAGCAACAAAATTTTAGCCTCTCGAGTTAGGAGTAAGGTTTGCGTACATTATACTATACCTAAGCCTCAGCTATTGTTGGTTCTATATATCTTCCTTACAAATGAACATTAATTTGCTACTTCATGATTTAAAAAGATAATAGTCACAAATGAATGCGTACACAATAAAAAAATGATTGATTGAGATATTGGTTTTGAGATAGATTCTGAAGAGGTGCAAAGTGATACTCACCTGCTTGAATATTAGGAGATTCATCTTGTTTCTGTTTTCTCGGCACAGAAAAATTGTATCAACATCTACTAGGGACTCTTCCTTCCTGATGTTGGAAGTCAACTTATAATGATTGAGTGTTTCTCAAAAAGTATTAATAGTAATCTGTATTGCTTTCCTTTTGATTTCTTGTCGTGGATATAATTTTTCATTGCATGTTCTCTAATTTAACATGGTTAGATTATGTGACAAGGGAACATGGGTTTTTCATTTTCTATTTGCTATTTCAAG
>JBCEWC010019084.1:0-11610 GCA_038996855.1 Solanum aculeatissimum
CATATGCATTGCATGCCCGCATACTTAGTGCTTAATTGTGTTAACCCATATTCTTTATCTACATGTTCTAACCATGTCGGGACCGGAGACGACATCTACATTCTACCGGATGACGCTTGATTCTTGATTGAAGACTTTACTAGTGGTGAACCCTTTTGTTCAAGGGCAATAGCCACCGTCTATCTATCTATTTTATTTTATGTTATTTATTCTCTTATGTTTTGAGGGTGAGCCTTAAACTTGTCGAGGCCCCGCTTATTCATGTAGAGGCTTGTTGGACCATTCTAGAATCTTGTACATTGACTTGTTATGTTAAACATTTTGGTTATGTAATACTATACTATTTAGCCTTGATTATGAGAATGGCCTCTTATTGTGATTATGATATAAATATTGAGAATTGTGAATGACTATGTGCTTATGTGGAATGTCCCATAATCTCAGTGTGCCTCCATAGTGGAATTCTATTTACCCGTCCCCTTAGAGATAATTGCAACATTTTATGTGAATGCATGTTTATCCCATTCCCGATATCATCCCTAAGCTTGAGTCTCAAGTCCCAAATCCCTTAGAGCTTATGTGTTATGTGTTTAGCTTCCGCGCTTCTGAATCGATGATGAGTGTAATAATGCTATGATGGCTTGACCAAGGACTTTTGAGTTTTCCTTTTCCATGTCAGATCTAGGCCCCCTATCCGGATCGTGACAAAGATGATATCAGAGCCCTAGGTTTGTAATGATCCTCGGAGTCCAATGTGCTACGTCGATTAGAGTCTTGTTCATGGGTGTGATGCACGCTATGTCTATGATTAAGAGGCTATGACGATGTTTTTAGGAATCGCCTCATTTCGTTTCTTTCTTATGTCGTGCCATGAGATTTTACGATGAATCTCTCTAAATCTTGGTATTTGTTGTTCTTTTAGAAAATGCCTCCAAGAAGATCTCCCCTTCCCTATCAGGCTCCAGAAGTTGAGGAAATGGCCCCTCGAGCATCGGTTGAGGAACAAGTGTCCCATGCCGAGTTTCGTAATATTGTCTCTATGTTGGCCCAAGCTGTGGCCAACGAAGCTCGGCCCGTGAACCGGCCAATGTCCCTACTCTGGCTTCAAGGGTGAGGGAATTCACTCGTATGAACCCTCCGGAGTTTTATGGTTCCAAGGCTGATGAGGATGCCCAAGCATTTTTGGATGAGCTCACGAAAGTATTGTCAATTATGGGGATGAGTTCTGAGGAAAGGGTGGAGTTGGCGGCTTACTAACTCAAGGATGTAGCATAAGTTTGGTATGATCAATGGCTTATGGAGAGGGCGATGAATGTGAAGGTTGGATGGGAAGAATTCAAAGTGGCCTTCCTCGATCAGTTCTTCCCACTTGAGCTTAGGGAAACTAAGATGACCGAATTTATCAATCTTCGTCAAACCTCTATGACCGTGTAGGACTATGCTCTCAAGTTCACCAAACTCTCCAAGTATGCTCCTATGCTTGTTTCGGATCCCCATGCAAGAATGCACAAGTTCATATCGAGTGTCTTGGACTTGGTTGTGAAGGAGTGCCGGACGACTATGCTTGTTAAGGAGATGGATATTTTGAGGCTCATTACCTATGCCGAACAAGATAATGCTAATGAGGACCAAGTTACCCCGGGTCCTTAAGTTCCACAAGTTGACCAAGTCTCCAATGATGAGTTTAGGGCCACTATTATGATGCTGGCTCAAGCTGTTGCTCCTCTAAAGAGTCCTACTTTGGCTTCGTAGATAAGATATTTTTCTATAATGAATCCTATGGAGTTTTATGTCTCCAAAGTTGATAAGTATCCGTAAGATTTCATTGATGAGGTTTACAAGGTAGTGGAGATTATGGGGGTGTCTTCCAAGGAGAAAACCGAATTGGCAGCTTACCAACCTAAGGGAGTCAACGATGTTTGGTTGACCCAATGGAAATTTGAGAGAGTTGAAGAAGGTCCTATTGGTTGGGAGATGTTTAAGGCGTCTTTCCTTTATTATTTCTTACCACTTGAATTAAAGGAAGCCAAAGTGATGGAGTTCACGAATTTGAGGCAAGGTTATATGAGTGTAAGGTAATATGCCCTCAAGTTTACGAAATTGTCCAAATAAGCTCCTTCCTTTATGGCAACCTATAGAGCTCGCTTGAACAAATTCACTTTGGGTGTGTCCGACTTGGTAATGATGGAGTGCAAGGCCATGATGCTTATTAAGAAAATAGATATCTCTTGACTCATGACTTATGCCGAATAAGTGATGAGTAAAAAACTTCAAAAAATGAGGATTAGGGAGTCTAAGAAAGCTCGATATGATGGTATTCTTATGGTAAGTCCGGTGGTGACCATTTCCAACAAGGACAAAGATTATTCAATGGTTCTTCTCAAAGGCTTGACAAAGAAAAGGGGGCTAATTCTAAAGCTCATGGTGAGGTTGTGAAGGGTGGTGCTACACCTCCTAGGTGTTCCAAGTGTGGGAACAATAATGATAGTGATTTCTTGAGAGGTACCAATGCTTGTTTTGGTTGTGGAAAATGGGCAACAAGATTGCCATGTATCCTAATGTTGCCAATAGAGGTAACAAAGAGCGTCTATAAGGTTAAGCAACTCAAAGAGGGCAAGTGCAACAAGGTGCCCAAGCTCAAGGTGGTGGTCCACGTGGTAATCAGTTTTCTGCTTTACATGCTAGGCAAGAGGTCGAGGAGTCTTCCGATGTGGTTATCGGTATGTTAAGAGTCTTTGATCATGATGTTCATGCTTTTCTTGACCATTATGATGATATGTATTTTGTTACTCCTTACCTTTCCATAAAGTTTGACGTGTCTTGGAAATCTTAGTAGAGCCTTATTCGGTCTATAACACCCCAAAAGAAGGGGACGTACAACCGACACTCGATACTATCATTGGCTGAGTAAACCACTGAGCATGTTAGTTATTAAACTACGAGCTAACATCTGAAAAACTAAGCCTGAACCATTTATGTCATGACCTGGTCAACAATAAATCATGTACATCAAGATAGATAAACCAAAATGATAAAGTACTAGCTAGCCGATGAGGCTACAACAATGGAGGTACAAGCACACACATATATATACATGCCAAACCTATGACTGGAGACTAAAAGGTGCAAAATAACTAAACCAAAATAACATGTCCACAAATAGCCTCTAAGAGTGTCACTAACATTGCCGGGACAGGGGCCCGACTATACCCAACTATACAACAAAAAGTAAGCATCCTGTGAAAGCTTACCAACTTAAAGTTGAAATGGGCTCCTAGTGGAGGGGTCGATCAGAATCCCTACCTGAACATGTACCCATGAAAAAAATGCAGCGTTCCTAGGCAACGAGATGTCAGTACATATATATATATATATATATATATATATGCAAATGCGTGACATACCCAACCAAATACTAGTAATGATTGTCCTTCCCGGTAGCTAACCGATATCATATTTTCGAACCTGTGACCATCTGTATCATATACATATATATAATCATTTGGGCATACAGGCCCCATACCTCCGATTTTAGCTCGAAGTCCATGCATAACATGTAATGTATGATATGAATATTTAATGCACATAGTGGGCCATAGCATGAATTTAGCCAATCTTGGCTCATTGGTACACTTATTCTCATAGCATCATAATCATTGTCATAACATATACACATGATTTATGGCATCTAATATATATCTTTTGAATACGTTTGGAAACTTAACTCAACATTTAGAATGAAGCCTTAACTCTGAAAAATTTCATAAAGATGTTTCACATAGTGCTTATACTTTGTTCAATTCTAATTAGTAAAAGAAAGTATGTAAAAATAATCAAGTGCCTTAGTAGTTTAAAATAAGAGCATTATACTGGAGATTATTCGAAATCTGTGTGTTACTTTCGAGGTGCTTCAAATATGGTTTTAGTAAAGAAGAAGGACTGATTATAAATACTACATTCCTCTTATAATCTGCCTTTATTTTTAGTGACGCCACACCAAGAAGAGCAACACTTCAAACATATAGACAGGTAGTCACAAAAATTGATATATAGATACTAAATGCCAGTTTAAGCGAATGAATAGATTACCAACCTAATATAATTATGAAAATAATTTAGTTGCAACCCCAATGCATTTTACAAAAGTTCTTTCTAGTAACAGAACTAAAAAATATTGCATTTGACTTTTTGGGAATTTCCTAGATTTTGTGCTAAAAGAAGGGACACAACTTAGCCTTAACATATCTTTCAAATGAACGTCCAAATGCTCGAAGTTCCTTCACAAAAGTTGTTCCTTACGTCCTTATCTTCACAACCACTATATATATGAAACTTATAATTACCAATAAACAACCCATAATTAAGCATAAATTGACAAATTTTCCATATAGCCTTAAGGCGATGAAATGTCCGTAAAACAATCATAAAAGAGCCCCAAGATTATCACCAGAATAAACCAACTATAAGGCTAGAATAACCAACAATAATACCTAATTTCTTCCTCCCAAAAATATCTCTGAACATGGCTAATAGGAGGGGAAAACAATTGCAAAGCGTAAGACACACATTTCTTAGCATGCGTGCGAATTTTAGTGGTAAAAATGCAAAAAACTTACCTAAATAACTTAGGGAACTTATGGGAGCTCCATCTTTAGTTTCTCTACTTTTTTGGGATGACAATTCTGTGTTTTGAGCTTTAAAAGGTCAAATTAGTTGACATGTATGTGGGCTTGACCCGACCCAACCCAAGACTCGATTCTCTCCTCAGGTAGTCACAGTAAAAATATCATAACCTTTTATTCTGAAGTCAGATTAATGCACGGTTTTACATGTTGCAAACTAGACTCGTAGACCTTCAATTTGTTATGTCATGTACATCCTAATGCTTTATATTTTGGGAGATATGGTCTTATACATTTAACTCAAATTTAAGAAGGATTTCTAAAAGAAGCTTACCGTAACTTTGGCCAACCTTTATCTTGCAATTTTCTTGACTCCAAAACTTAAAATATGATCTTTGTGCTATTAAAATACCCCTTAACAATTCATTATTATAAAATTTTGCACTCTTAGTCTCATCTGAAAAGTGAAACTTAATTTAAACCTTCTGACAAGGGCAAGAGGCCACTCGGGCCATTTCTTTAATCCCAAATATGTGTTTAGAGGATTCGTTTGATCTAAAACTCTAACTCCTTGATATTACCACTTATTTTTAGCCTTATTATCCTTAGGTTCTATAAACAATCATATATGAATTATACAACATGCCACACTATGCATATTATGGAAGACGAGAAACATGTGGTCTCACAATCTCCCCCCCCCCCATAAGAACATTCATCCGCGAATGCGTCAAGACAACCACTTGGTTGTATTACCATTTAAAAAGAAGTCATTTTTGAGGATATACTTGCTACCCTTGCAATCGATAAATCAACTTCCAAGAACTCTAACTACTAAGCTTCGTATAGCTATCCCACAAAAAAACATACAAATTACACTTCCAAATCATTCAAAATTTAAGTTACTAAAAAAACTACCAGTTTTGGAATGTGACTCACCTTAAGTTGTAAATAGATGGGCGTGCTTTTTCATCATTTCCACTTTGGCTTCCCAAGTTATTTCCTCAATATTGTTGTTCTGCCACAAAACTTTCACAGAGGCCACTTATTTATTTCGAAACTTTCTTACTTATCGATCTAAAATAGCAACTGGTACCTCATCATAAGATAAGTCTTCAGCGATGTGGATATCCTCAATGTGAGTAATATGTGAAGGATCTCCAATACACTTTCACAACATAGATACATGAAACACTGGATGAACTACTCCCAATTTGAAGGCAAATTAAGCTCGTTTGACATTTTGCCAATTTTTTGAATAACCTCATATGGTCCAATATACCTAGGACTGAGCTTCCCTTTCTTTCCAAGTCACATGATACCCTTCATAGGTGATAATTTCAAGAAAACTCAACATTCTACATCAAACTCTAAATCTCATCGTCGAACATCTATATAAGACTTCTGCCGACTCTGGGCCATTTACAATTGGTCTCTAATAAGTTTCACTTTTTCCATTGCTTGCTGAAATACATTAGGCCCTAGAACCTTTGCCTCCTTAACCTCAAACCAATCGATCGATGACCTACATATTTACCCATATTGTGCTTCATATGGAACCATTTAAATACTAGCTTGGAAGCTATTATTATAAGAGAATTCGATAAGAGGTAGATGATCATCCCAACTTCTTTTAAAGTCCATCACATAGGCATGTAAAATATCTTTAATGGTCTGAATGGTACGCTCTGCATGGCCATAAGTTTGTTGATGAAAATCGGTGATAAGATTTACTTGAGTGCCTAGATCCTTCTAAAAAGACTTTAAAAAATGTGTTGTAAATTAAGCCGTTTGATCAGACATGATAGATAATGAAACTCCATGAAGGCGAACCATCTCTCGAATGTAAAGCCTAGCTTAATCTTCTGATTAATATGTCATTTTTACTTGCATGAAATGAGAAGATGTTGTCAGCCTATAAATGATTAAAAAAATAGAATCATACTTACATGTTGTATGAGGCAAACAAGTGATAAAGTCTATATTTATCATGTCCCATTTCCATAGCGAAAACTCAATATACTGAGCTAGGCCTCCAGGTCTTTGATGTTCTGCTTTAACTTGCTAGCAATTGGGGCATTGGGGTACCCTCTTTGCAATATCTTTTATCATGCCATTCCACTAATAGATTTGTCAAATATCTCGATACAATTTTGTCGTTCTAGGGTGAGCTGAATATCTGTAATAATGGGCCTAAAAAAAATCATAACATAGAGTCCTCCAATGTTTGGCACACATAGGCGACCCTTGTACCTAAGGACTCTATCCCTGGTTAGCTCAAATTAAGGATGCTGCTATTATGGAATACATTTCCTCAATGCCTTAAGCTCAGGATTCTCACACTATTACTCTTTTACTTTAGTAACAAAGGAAAGTTCTTCTATATTCCGAACAATTACATTTCCATCCTCTGCATCTACTAATCATACCTACAGACTAGCTAGATGACGTAGATCTTTTATCATTTTGACCTTATCAACTTCAACTTGGCTTGGACTGCCCATGAACTTTTGGCTAAGCGCATCAAAAACAATATTAGCTTTGTTGAGATGGTATAAAATGTCGACATCATAATCCTTTAGTAATTCTAACCATCTACATTGTCGTAGGTTCAACTTCTTTTGATTAAATAAATATTGAAGGCTTTGGTGGTCGGTAAAACATCAAGATGAACCCCATAAAGATAATGGCAACAAATCATTAGAGCAAAAACAACTATGGCGAGCTCAAAATCATGAATAGGATAGTTCTGCTCATATTTAGGGATGTCTGAAAGTA
Source organism: Solanum aculeatissimum (assembly GCA_038996855.1). NCBI lineage: Eukaryota > Viridiplantae > Streptophyta > Magnoliopsida > Solanales > Solanaceae > Solanum > Solanum aculeatissimum. The sequence goes on from JBCEWC010019084.1 coordinate 7,401, forward strand.
TATGTAATAACCCTATCATTTTTTATAAGAACACAACCTAGGCTAATTCTCGAGGTATTATAATATACAACATAACCTTTGGTACCTGCTGAAAGATCAAAGATAGGTGCGGTGATGAGCGTTTTCTTTGGCTCTTGACAACTCTGTTCATATGCTTCAGTCCACTGAAGCTTAGCTACTTTACATGTCAATTTTGTTCGTGGCACCGAGATAGGGGAAAATCCCTCAAGAAACCACTTATATATCCTGCCAAGCCCAAAAAGCTATGGACCTCCATCTAATTCAAAGGTTTTGGCCAGGCCATCACTACTTCAATCTTCTGGCCATCAACTTTGATACCATCGCTAGCAATAACGTGACTAAGAAAAGCTACAAAAGTTAACCAAAACTTACATTTAAAGAATTTTGCATATAACCTGTTATGTCAAAGAGTTTGTAATACAACTCGCAAGTGGTATGCATGCTTAGTTTTTGATCGTGAATATATCAAGATGTCAACAATAAATACAATCATAAATTCATCCAAGAGCAATTTAAAGAATGAATTCATTAGGTCCATACAAGCTGTTGGGGAATTCGTAAGCCCAACAGACCTGAACAGGAACATAAAATATCCATACCTCATCCTAAATGTTATATTTGGAATATCAAAATACCTGAATTGTAGCTGGTGGTACCCGGATCTCAAGTCAATCTTTGAAAAGCATTTTGCACCTGCAATTGGTCGAAAAAGTCATCAATCCACAAAAGAGGATACTTATTCTTGATAATGACTTTATTTAGCTCCCTATAATCAATACACATCCGTAAGGGGCCATCTTTCTTTCAAACAAAGAGCACTCGAGAACCCTATGAAGATGTGCTTGGAATAATAAAGCCTTTATCGAGTAAATCCTTCAGTTGTTCCTTCAATTCCCTTAGCTCTATAGGAGCCATTCGGTAGGGAGAAATGGATATAAGTTGTGTATCAGGAAGTAAATCTATAGCAAAATCAATCAATCCCTTGAAGCTTATCAGGGAATACCATTGGGAATTCATTCACAATAGGGACTAAAGGGTCATTTGCTAATAAAATGTCTCGTATTCACACAATGGTAACATGCACTTGAACCCTTTCTACATTGCCTAATATGAAGCTTATAACATTGTGTACATGGGGGAGTAGGCTGTCTCATTTGTGAAGAACGCTCCTATCTACAACTATCAGGCTGACCTAAACTCTACCCCAGTTCTGACTGAATATAATGATCAAATCTCTAGACCTACATCTGAGGTGGGAAACTACCCACTAATGGAGGTGGATATCAATAGAATGGGGGCCTAAAATCACCTCATGACTCTCCATAAGACCTCATAGTAGGAGATCTCTTACTCTTCTCCTTGTCTTTATGGGTATCCTAAATCTAACTAGAAAGTTCCTCTATAGTCTGAGCAAAAGCCTATATGCAGAAAATATCTACGCCATCCTTTAAAAATGCTATCTTGTAGTCTCTGATCAAATGATCCCCCAAACCATCCACATAACAATGAACTCTGATGCTCATGGTACATATAATATTTAGTGAATATCTGGCCAAATAGTTGAACCTAAGTCTATACTCCGTTACACTCATATCCGCCTACATCAAACTGATAAACTAGTTAAGACAGGCCTCTTGAACCTCCCATGGGAAGTAATGCATTGGAAACCTCAAAGAACTCTTCCCACTCTGCTAGCATGGTATTAGGACTTCTGGATCTCTCCTATGCGTCATACCCCACAAGATGGAGACCTCACGTAGTCGAAAAGAAGACACTCCATAGACTCAGGGACAAAGATATGTATCAACCTCAATACTCTATACATATAGTCTATAAAGTCCTGGGGATCCTCAGTTGGCCTAGATCCTTTAAATAATATAGGGGCCAAGTGAAGAAACTCTCATACCTTTGAGCTTTTTGTTTGATCCCCTTTGGCGTCTGCTCTCACCTCTAGTCATCTCTAATGAATAGAAACCATCCTAGTTAGTAGTTGTACTGCCTACTCTCCAGTCTCTAGTGAGGTTGGGGATACTGGATCTTTATGGGCCTCAACAGTTGTTGTTAAATCTAGTACTATGGGTATTGGAGACTCCCTATGTGTCTCAACTGGGAATATATCCCCCTGACCTAGCAAGGAATGATAAGTACCTTCTCTTAGATCTATACCTATCTCACATTGTGCCATCTACTAAGCATAGGCAACTCGTCAAATAAAAACCCATAAAGCACGATTTAGGTTTCACATGTTCGTATAGCTTTGCTCTATAACATGATCTATCAAGTGAAAATAATGTAACCATTCCTAAATACCTCATAACCTCCTGATTAAAAGTGTGGTGCACAACACACCCATAAGTAAGACTCTACTAGGCACAACATTATGGATTCTCTAGGACACGACTTGCTTTGATACCATGTTTGTCACATCCCAAATAAAGGGGAGGTATCACTGACACTCAATACCATGATTCGCCAAGTAAGCCACTAAATATTCTAGTTACTAAACTAGGGGCCAAAAGATAGAGCAACGTTACATATGAAAAACAAAGGCTGGACCACTTAGGTCATTACTTGTTCAATAATAAATCATGTACATCAAGATAGGTAAACCAAAATGATAAAGTACTAGCTAGCCGACGAGGCTGCAACACTAGAGTTACATGCATACTGTAACAACCCAAAAACTTTTGAAAACTCCTTATGGATGGTCTTATATGATGTAATACTTGTCAGTTTTGAGATTTGGTAGCCACGATTTGAGTTTAAGTGGCCGAATGAAAAACGGGTCAGTCGGTGGCCTAGAGAGGCCGTTTGGGCAGTGGACTTCAAACTATCATAACTTTTGATTCGGGTAAATTAGTGTGTGTTACTATATATATAATTTAATCTGTTTGATTTATCTTCGCAACGCAACTAGTTTCACTCGATTCGGAGTTCAGATGAGGGAGTTATGGCCTAAACAGTGAGACTGCCTGAAATTCGGAAGACATTGGAGATAGGCTCTGAAAAGTGGTTAAGCACAGGGACACAGTCCGTGAAACTTGTCACAGTCCATGTGGGGTGTCGTGGGGGCCAAAAACAAGTACACGGTCCGTGAGCCCTTTCACGAGCCGTGAACTATCCCGTCAAGTGGGGCAGTGGCTTGTCCAGGCCATAGTTAGTCTAGGTGTCTATGTATAGGCTCATGGGATAGTTATATGGACCGTCAACCTTCACACGACCCATAAAGTGGTCCGTCAAGTGTTCCAGAAAGTCCTCCGAGAGTTCGCGTTGGAAAAGTGGTTAAGTATGGTTTGATGGTGCAATGGGACTGACCGTGTGACACTTACACGGCACTGTAGCAGCCATGTGACATTGTGTCCAATTAAAAGTGAAATTTTATTAATGGTAATTTCGTGATTTAACAATTTCCAAAGCCCCTTTTAGGTATCCTAAGGTCTCCTAAACCTCTAAATCATTCCCCAAACCCTCATTCTTCCATTCAAACTCTCTTACACTCACTTTAGAAATTCTAAAATCCTCTTAGACTCTATTGAAGAAAGCTTGAAGAATTTGGGGAAGAAGACTTTGACCAAGTTTGACCTTGCAATTAGTTGGTGAAATTAAGGTATGTGGGACTTGATTCAAAGATCCTCTTTCATCCTTGAAGACCCTATGAACCCTAACTCTTTAAATTTGATTTTAATCTTTCAATTAAGTTATGGGTTCTTCCAATATTGTTGTAGATTAGTGTTGGGACTTGAGTGCTATAGGTTTTATGTGATTTAAACATAATTTTGAACTTGAATTCATGAATGTTCATTGAAACCCTTATTGATAAACTTGCATGTCCCCTTTTATGATTCAATTTAGCATGGGTAACTTTCATTATGACTTATTTATGGATTTCTACATGTTTAAAGATGAATCATCTTCCAAATTGTGAAATTAAGTTTGAATTTCATTACCCATGATCTTGATCTTTATTCATGGCATATGCATGGTTATGATTATGATAAAAATCTTCATGAAACTCATGTTTTTTATGTTATGATAAGTTATGTAAAGTTTGTGATAACATAGTCTCTTTGTTATGGCTCTATGAGCATTATGGGTGCTTGCACCACCTTGACAAGTTCCAAGGCTTGATATGATAAGCTATGTAGATGGGATACTCTTATTGCATTGACAAGACATGATCATGAAACGT
>JBCEWC010019085.1:0-11610 GCA_038996855.1 Solanum aculeatissimum
ATATGTATACGTATTCTTGTGGGATGATGACTTAGTACCGAGAAGGATTGGAGTAGTAAGTGGGCTATCCCCAAGGGCCCCACTCCTTTATTGAAACTATATGCCACCATAGGTTGCTACCGAAATAGGAGACATGTAAGTGGGCATACTTAGTGCTTTATTGTGCTAACCCATACTCTTGTCTATATGTTCTAATCATGTAGGGACCGGCGACGACCTCTATCTACCTTTGCACGATGAGTGATCTCTTGAAGCTACTTGTTTGTGGTGAGCCCTTTGTCCAAGGGCAATATCTACTTTTCTTTTCTTTGTATTATTTTATTTTCTTTCTTTATGACTTAAGGGTGAGCCCGAATTATGTTGAGGCTCTGCTCTATCTATGTAGAGGCTATGTTGGACATGTTAGACTCTTACAGGTTGTATTATGCTCATTTTGGGATGTTATGACTAATGGGGTTTATGTTATGGAAATGATTTTCCGATAATGCTTATGCTTATGATTATACTTATGGGCTTGTGATTATTGGGAATGTGCTTATGTGGAAAGTCCCCTAACCCGGTATGCCCCCATAGCTTGAGTCCTACTTACTCACCCCTTAGAAATACTTGCTATGGTCTATGTGATTCATGCTCATCCCATTCCCGGCAACATCCCCATAGCTTGAGTCCAAATCTCCATTTTCCTTAGAATTTTGTGTTATGTTTTTACTTTTCCATGCTTCTGAACCTATGATGTGAGTGATGATGCTATGATGGCTTGATCGAGGACTTTCGAGTTCTCTTTTTCCATGTCACATCTAGGCTCCATTTTCGGGTCGTGACAAAGATGGTATCAGAGCCCTAGGTTTTTGAATGATCCTTGGAGTCCAACATGCCGCGTCACTTAGAGTTTTGTTCACGGGTGTGATGTGCGCCATACCTATGAGTGAGAGGCTATGATGACATTTTATGAACTTGTCACTTCATTTTCCTTTGTGTCGTGCCTTGTACTATTTATGAGATTTTCTAAACTCTTGGTTCTTATTGCTCTTTTAGAATATACCTCCTAGAAGAGTTCCCTTCCATCGTTAAGCTCCCGAATTTGAGGAAGAAATCCCTCGAACACCGGTAGAGGAGCAAGTGACTCATGCTGAGATTAGGAATGTGGTTTCCATGTTGGCTCAAGCTATGTCCAACCAAGCCCAGCCGATCAATCCTGTAAATGTGGGTACTCCGGCTTCTAGGGTGAGTGATTTCACCTGGATGAACCCTCCGGAGTTCTTTGGTTCAAAGGTAGAGGAAGATGCTTAAGATTTCATTGATGAACTCACTAAGGTGTTGACAATAATGGGGGTGAGTTCGGAAGAGAAAGACGAGTTGGCCGAATATCAATTGAAAAATATGGCCCAAGTGTGGTATGGTCAATTGTTGGTTGAACGGATTGTGAATGTCAAAGTTGGATGGGAAGAGTTCAAAATAGCTTTCCTTGATCGTTTCTTTCCTCTTAAGCTTATGGAAGCCAAAATAACCGAGTTCATAAATCTTCGTCAAGGTGGTATGACCGTGAGGGACTATGCTCTTAAATTTACCAAGCTCTCCAAGTATGGTCCAATGCTTGTATCCGATCCCTGTGCAAGAATGCACAAGTTTATTTTGGGTGTTTCGGACTTAGTAGTGAAGGAATGTTGGACCGCTATGCTCATCCGTGACATGGACATCTCAAGACTCATGACTTATGCCAAGAAAATTGAGGGAGAGAAACTTAAGTAAAGGAGAGTGTATGAGGCTAAGAGGGCCCAGTTTGATGGTGGGTTCTCCAACTCCAAGAGCGGTAGTGGTGGTTTTGGCCAGTTTCATCAAGGCCAATGTTCTAACATGAGGGTTGTTTATCCAAGAGTGCCTCCTTCTAAGGTACAAGTTGGGGGTGGTCCCTGAATTCCTCTTTGTGGTCAATGTGGGAAGCATCATCGGGGTGATTGTAGAAAGGCTTCGGGTACTTGCTTTGGATGTGGTGGTTTGGACCACAAGGTTTTCGAATGTCCAAGGGGTTCCAAGAAAGATCAAGTGGCTTCCAATGGTCAAGGGCCACCGAAGGCTCCGATTGGTGGTGCTCCAAGGAACAACCGGTTTTATGCTCTTCATGCCCGACAAGAGGTGGAGAAAGCTCTGGACGTCGTGATTGGAATGTTAAAAATCTTTGATTTTGATGCTTATACTTTACTTGATCCGGGTGCAAATTTATCTTTTGTGACTCCTCTGTTGACTGTTAAATTTGGTTTGAGTCCCAAAACTGTAAGGGAACCTTATTCGATGTATACTCCTGTGGGTGAGTCTATTGTTGCCCAAAAAGTGTATCGGGACTGTCCTGTCTCTGTGTTGCATAAAGTGTTCCCCGATGACCTTGTATAACTTGAGATGTATGATTTTGATGTTATTCTTGGGATGGATTGGTTGCATGCATCGTATGCCTTGGTTGATTGTAGGGCTAGAAAAGTTAAATTTCAAGTTCCTAATGAATCCGTGTTGGAATTGAAGGGTAGTGATTCTGTGGTTAAGGGTCGATTTATTTTCTACCTCAAGGCCCGGAAGATGATTTGTAAGAGGTTTATTTATCATATTGTACGGGTTAGAGATGTGGAGGGTGAGTTACCTAAGCTTGAATCGGTTCCAGTGGTTAATGCATTTTCTGATGTGTTTCCCGAGGACTTTCCTAGTATCTCTCCCGATAGGGAAATAGATTTTGGCATAGATCTCCTTCCAGATACTCAACCTATCTCTATTCCTCCTTATCGTATGGCCCCGATGGAATTAAAGAAGTTGAAGAATCAATTGAAAGATTTGCTATAAAAGGGGTATATTAGATCGAGTATCTCACCTTGGGGGTGCTCCCGTGTTGTTTGTGAGAAAAAAGGATGGGTCGCTCCGAATGTGTATTGATTATCGATAATTGAAAAAGGTGACCATTAAGAATAGGTACCCATTACCTAGGATTGATGATTTGTTTGACCAACTTCAAGGAGCTACTCACTTTTCCAAAATAGATCTTCGTTCGGGTTATCACATATTGAAGGTAAGGGAGTGTGATATTCCCAAGACAGCTTTTCAAACTCGTTATGGTCATTTTAAATTTGTGGTGATGTCTTTTGGGTTAACTAATGCTCCGACTGTGTTTATGGACCTTATGAATAGGGTGTTCAAACCGTTCCTTGATAATTTCGTGGTAGTTTTCATTGATGACATCTTGATTTACTCTCGTAGTGAGCAAGAGCATATGGATCATTTGAGATTGGTTCCTATAACTTTGAGAGAGAAGCAATTGTATGACAAATTTAGTAAATGTGAGTTTTGGTTGGGAGAAGTTGCTTTCCTTGGTCATGTGGTATCCGGTGATGGCATTAAGGTTGATCCCAAGAAAACCAAACCGGTGAAGGATTGGCCTAGATCGTTGACTCCTTCAGATATTCAAAGCTTTCGTGGTTTAGCCAGTTATTATAGAAGGTTTTTTGAAGAGTTTTCCTCTATAGCATCTCCATTGACTAATTTGACTCAAAAGAAGGCTAAATTTCTATGGTCAAATGAATGTGAGGAAAGTTTCCAAACTTTGAAGGATCGGCTTACATTAGCCTCGATTTTGACTTTGCCTAATGGGTTGGATGGGTTTGTGGTATATAGTGACGCGTCGCGTATTGGCTTGGGTTGTGTGCTTATGCAACATGGTAAGGTGATAGCTTATGTGTCCCGACAATTGAAAGTGCATGAACAAAATTATCAAACCCATGATCTTGAATTAGCGGTGGTGGTATTTACTTTGAAAATTTGGTGACATTATTTATATGGGGTTTGTGTGGATGTCTTCATCGATCATAAGAGGTTGCAATATGTGTTCACCCAAAGAGACCTTAATTTGAGGCAAAGGAGATGGTTGGAACTCTTCAAAGACTATGATATGAGTATTCTCTATCACCCCGGCAAAGTTAATGTTGTGGCGGATGCCCTTAGTAGGCTTTCTATGGGAAGTGTGACTCATGTAGAAGAAGGAAAGAAGGAGATAGTGAAAGATGTGCACCGGTTGGCTAGGTTGGGTGTAAGGTTGGCCGAATCCGACAATGGTAGAATTCTTGTTCAAGGTGGATCCGAGTCTTCCTTAGTAGTTGATGTTAAAAAGAAACAAGACTTAGATCCTTCCTCGGTGGAGTTGAAGAAGTTGGTTGCTGATGGCAAGATTGAAGTTTTCTCCCAAGGGGGAGATGGTGTGCTACGGTACCAAGACCATTTGGGTGTTTCGGATATTGATGGTTTAAGGGAGATTATCATGAAAGAGGCTCATAATTCTCAATACTCCATTCATCCGGGATCTACCAAGATATACCGAGACTTGAGGGAAATGTATTAGTGGCATGGTATGAAGAGGGACATATCCAAGTTCATGTCGGAATGTCCTAATTGCCAACAAGTAAAAGCGGAACATCAAAGGCCCAGTGGTTTGACCCAAGACATTGAAATTCCTACTTGGAAGTGGGAAGATGTGAACATGGACTTTGTGGTTGGGTTACCTTGTACTTGGAGACAATTTGATTCCATATGGGTTGTGGTTGATAGGATGACTAAGTCAACTCACTGCTTACGAGTTAAGACTACCTATAGTACCGAGGAGTATGCTAAGGTGTATATTCAGGAGTTGGTGAGGTTGCATGGTGTGCCAAGGTCTATCATATCGGATCGTGCTACTCAATTCACTTCTCATTTTTGGAAGTCTTTTCAAAAGGGACTTGGTACTAAAGTCAATTTGAGCACCACATTTTATCCTCAAACCAATGGACAAGCCGAAAGAACAATTCAAACCTTGGAGGACATGTTAAGGGCTTGTGTGTTGGAATGTAAAGGAAATTGGGATGATCATCTACCTCTCATTGAGTTTGCTTACAACAATAGCTTTCATGAAAGCATCGGTGTGACTCCATTTGAAGCTTTGTATGGTAGGAGATGTAGATCTCCAGTTGGTTGGTTTGAAATAGGTGAGGCGGCCTTGTTAGGCCCGGATTTGGTTGTTGGGGCCATTAAAAAGGTGAAGTTGATTAGGAAAAGGTTGAAGATGGCTCAAAGTCGCCAAAAGTCTTATTCGGATGTTAGGAAGAGGGACCTTGAATTTCATGTTGGTGATTGGGTGTATGTGAAGGTGTCCCCCATGAAGGGCATCATGTATTTTGGCAAAAGGGGAAAGTTGAGTCCCCAGAACGTCGGACCTTATGAGATTGTGGAACGGGTTGGCAATGTGGCTTATAGGGTTGAACTGCCTTTGTATATGAGCTCCATTCATCCGGTATTCCATGTATCTATGTTGAGGAAGTTGGTTGGTGATCCTAAGGCCATTTCACCTTTGGAGGGTGTGACGGTTAAGGAGAACTTGACCTATGAAGAGGTGTCGGTTAAGATCTTGGATAGGCAAGTGAAGCGGCTCCACAACAAAGAGGCAGCTTCGGTCAAGGTGCTTTGGAGGAACCAAGACGTGCAGAGTATAATGTGGGAAGTGGAGTTGGACATGATGGAGCGATATCCCTATATCTTCCAATACACTCAAGCCTAAGGTACTATGTTTTATCCTTGTATGGTCCTAATTCTTTAAATTCTTTAGTTTCACGATATTGCATGCATACATGAGCACGAAAATGATTTAAATGATGTTTTGACATGGGTTTTGAAAGACTTTTGAAATGATGCATGATTCGTTATAAGTTTGATGAAAATGCCTCTTGTTAGATTATTGTCCTCAATCCATAGTTTTTGCTCATTCGAGGACGAATGTTCCCAAGACAAAGATGATGTAACGATCCAAAAAATTTTGAAATTTTGATGGTTGGTCAAGGTTAGTGTTAAAATGGTCGTGGTTGAATTTTGGTAGCCATGGGTTGAATTTAAGTGGCTGGATTCAAAACGGATCTTTTGGTAAAGTTAAAGGGCCGATTGGGCAGTGTACTTTGAAAGATCATAACTTCTGGTACGGGATTAACTGTGTGGGCTACTATAAGTCAAATTGAATCCCTTTGAGTTATCTTCGTAACACAACTAGTTTCATTCAATTCAGAGTTTGTATGGGAAAGTTATGGCCAAAACAGTTGGACTGCCCGTAATTGGAAGGACGCTGAGAACAAGATTCTGGAATTGGGCTAAGGGCTGGACCACGGACTGTTTGGAAGTCCACGGTCCGTGGGGGTGCTCGTGTGGTGGTCCAGTGATCCCCTAGAGGCTAGGGTCCCAGCCATGGCCCAAGTAAAGTCCCACGGACCACCTCACGGTCCGTGTGACCCTTCACGGGCCTGTGAGGGGTCCCGTAGAGTGGGGCAGAATGTTGGCCAAGGTTCGGGGCTGGACTCCGGACCAAGTTATGCTCCACGGACCAATACACGGTCCGTGTGCAGCTACACGGTCCATGAGACCCCCCGTGAAGTGATCCAAAAAGTGCCCCAAGAGTTCGAGTCAAAGTTAAGGCCAAGTGTAGTCCCACGGGCAGGTACACGGCCCGTGGGCATGTTGACGGGCACTGTGTGCCAACCGTGCGACCCTATTTCACTGAATTAGTCCATTTTATTAATAGTTAATTCATAATTTAATTAAATCCTATGCCCCTTTTTAGCTTTCTAAGGTCTCCTAAACCCCCTAAATAACACCCTAAACCCTTTTCATCCATTCTAACACTCCTCAATTACTCTCAATTGGAAAAGTCTCTACTCTCTAATTTTCTCTCTCTACAATTTCTCCCTAACGAAAACCATTCAGACAGTCTAACCCTGGGTACCCCAGTATGGCGCGTGAGCCGCCACCTGTGGGCCGATAGCCACCGGACCAACCTCACCAGGCCCGCACCCCCCTAATACTATCATTACCAATGAATAAATCCCTGATTCGGCGAACCGCGAATTCAACCTGGCGGTCACTGTTTAGGTTTGCGAAGAAGAATTGTTACGGGCATTTCAATGGATCTGGGTACCAAGGATCCCTCATCCTTGGTAGGTAAATTTCCTTTGTTGAAATCTTTAGTCCCTGAACCTGTGTTATGTGGAAGTGATGATCAGGTTGATGGAAGTCCCGGGGTAATCTCTGTGATCCCTGAGATGTCTTTGAATGCTGGCATAGTTGATCTTGATAAAAGTTTTGGGTTGGCTGTGTCTGATAAAGAAAATAGCATAACTTTGCAGCCCAATTCTGAGAGTGTGAGTAGTTCTAAAGATAATGTTGTGGGTCTGATAGAGAGTTCTGAGCCAGTGAAAAAGAATGGGGATGACATAAGTAAAGGTATGGTTGACCAAACTGCTAAGCATAAGTTTATCCCCCCAAACCCCATGATTTAACCAAGCTTACCTCTAATTTCCAGAAACAAAACACTACTTCCCAAAATCCCAAATCCTAGAACCAAAATATAGACCTTCATCCGAAGCCTAGTCAAAATTCCCAACCCCCTCCTTTTACCATTGTGCACTCCTATGCCACCAAGCTTAGGTCAAATCAAGCTAAGAATGTTGCCCTATTGATATCAGCCCCCCTATATTCACTACTAGACAGGGTCTACCAGCTGTTATCTTCAAGAAGGAGGACTTCAAAGGGAAATTAGTTGCTTTGTGCAAGTTCACCCTTATTGGCAAGTTCTCAAATACCATGCCTAAGGTAGAGTTGATCAGAAAAAGTTTCATTCAATAGACTCAGCTCCTGGGGGGTGGAAATAACTCATTTCAATGCAAGGCATATTTATATAAATCTTGATAATGAGGAAGATCATGCTACTGTGTGGAATAAGCAAAGGATGTTTATTGAGGGTCAGTTGATGAGACTTCAACTTTGGACCCCAGATTGTTCTTTTGAAAAGGAAACTCCTATGGTCCCAATCTAGATTACCCTTCCTGAATTGCCTTGGCATTGCTACAACAAGGAATTTATCTCAGCTTTATTAGCTCAAATTGGTAAAACTCTTTATCTTGATGCTGCTTCTATTATGAAGACTAGGGGGAGTGTAGCCAAAGTCAGGGTTCAAATTGATATTACAAAAGAAAGAACCTCCAATGTGTGGATTGGCACTGATGAAAATAATTTCACTATTGAGAGATAGCAATCTGTTTAGTATGAGGGCCTCCCGGATTACTGTAAGTACTGTGAGCACCAAGGACACCATGAGGAGGCATGTACTGTGAAGAAAAGGGACATTGCTGAAAAAAAAAAGGATAAAGAATTCAAATAATCCAAGCAGTCAGCTGAACAAGCAAAGGAACTACAGGTAAGTAATCCTATCCTGAAGTTCATTCTAATTTAGCTAACCATATGTCTATTTTGTCAAAGGACAAGAAAGCACAGATTCCTAACAGTAATGTAGAGGAGAACCAGCAGCAAGATGATTGGCAAATCCAAAGAAAAAAAATAAAAAGTTTACTAAGCAGGTTCCATGTCAGCAGCATAACCTTCAAGCAGAGGATATAAGAGTTTGGTTGCCTATTGGAAACCTATTGATTGCAGCAGATGATAAAGGCAAGGAACACGATCCTTTATGTAGCAGCAAGGATGATAAAATCAATGGATTTGTTGATAAAGGACCTTCTGAAATTATCAAAAACATCCCTTCATCAGGTATTGACTTATCTCCCCATGAGATTGATATGCTTGTTGCTTCTTGTCAGGTACAACCTCTCATTCCCCCCCCCCCCCTTATGTTTGTCTCATGCTACTCCCCTTCTCCCTGTTAATTCTAGTTTTGTGGAGTATTTTGGGGGTTTGGAAGGAGGCCAGGAGAACTCTAACTTGCAGGATGAGGTACCAAAGGGGGAAATTAATGGGAATTTGATTGAAACTCCTCATAAGGATCCCAGGTCTATTTTAGAGTCCCAAGTGACCCCAGATGATATTCAACAATCTGCTCAGGTGAAACAAAAATCCAACCCTCAAACATAATTTTTTAGCCCTGCTGGAGGTATGGTTGTGGACATGGGATCCGATGCTAGCTCTAGTGAAAAAAGGGCTAAGACAAAGAAAAACAAGCCTAGCAAAAAAAGGAAAGATGCTATGAAAAAGAAAAATGAGGATCAACTTACCCTTCAGAACAATGATCATTTGCAGAATGATGGTCCTGGTATAAGGGAAACTGGAAAAAGTTTTGTTCTGATAAATGATCAGGAAAGACAAGAGGTTAACAAGAAGGGGCATGGTATATCTTCTCAGATGGTTACTAAATATCAACAGTGTACTTTGAATACCATTCCAAATGAAGTGGCTGATTTTGATGAGTATGGTGTTATAAATTCAAAGGATTAAGTGGATAAACATCAATTATCCATGGAGGACACTGATAATGAAGCAGATGTGGTTAGTGAACATTTGATCAGAGCTTTTAGCCCTCATAATGATATAGAGGATGATGAAATTATGCAAGTCTCTCAAGAACAAGGACTTTCTCCCAGAGGGCTGAACTAACAACATCAGAGGCAGAAAAAATATACTTCTACTACCTCAGCTCCAGTTAATGTTAGAAGGCCTAACACCAGATCTCACAGTATCAGGAATAATAAATTATTAGTACAATTGTTTGGAATGATAGGGGTATCAATACCCAAGGAGTTGTGGATAGAATTAAGTCTCTTAAAGCTCTACACTATATTGATTTTATTTCTTTATTGGAGCCTTTCTCAGATAATTCTCAAATTTAGAAATTCAGAATAAGCCTTGGTATGGACAATGTTATTCATAATCAGAATGGGAAGATTTGGCTTTTTTGGAATCAAGTTGTGGACTGTGGTGTTTCAGATAATGAAGAGCAGTTTATTACTTGCAAAATCACCCACACTATGTGGCACACTCCTTTTATCATTACTTTTGTCTATATAAATGCAAGGATGTTCTTAGAAGACCCTTATGGGATGGTATGTTAAAGTTGGCTGACACTGATTCACCTTGGTGCACCATTGGGGATTTTAATGTTATTTCTAGCCCGGAGGAAAATTTAGGGGGTCTTCCCTACTATATGAACAAAAGTTTTGAGTTTATTGCTATCACTGAAGCTTGTGGTTTTATGGATTTGGGTTTTAGTGGACAAAAGTATACTTGGTTCAACAAAAGGGGTCTAGGGGCTATGATTTGGAAAAGATTGGATAGAGCCATGATTAATGACCACTAGCTTAACTACATGCCTCAGACTACTATAACTCATTTGTCTAGTACTGGATCTGATCACTGCCCAATGTTGATGGAAATGGTTAATTCTAATACTGCCCCTATTAAGTATTTTAAATTTCTTAACTGTTGGGTTGAGCATCCTTCCTTTAAAGATATTGTGGCTAAGTGTTGGGATAGGGATGCGAGTAGGGATCCAATGTAGGTTTTTCATACTAAGCTGAAAAGACTTGCTTCAACTTTGAGTAACTGGTCCAAGGCTGTCTTTGGGGATATATTTGCAAAAGTAAAGGACTTTGAATTGAAGGTGGCCTAGGCTGAGGAAAACCTTATCAATTGTAATTCTGGAGATAATAGGGCTACTCTGTATGCATTGAATGCTGATTATATAAAATATTTGAAGCTTGAGCAGTCAATTCTAAGGCAAAAGACTCAATTGCAGTGGCTAAAGGATGGAGATGCTAACTTCAGTTATTTCAATGCTTTGATGAGAGGAAGAAGAAAAAGGTTGTATATTCATAGAGTCAGGGATGGAAATGGTAATTGGGTTCAAGGGGAGGATCAGGTGGCCTTGTTAATTTCCAATTATTTCCAGAAGATGTTTACTGGTTCTGAGAAGTCCATCCCTGAGCATGCTCTCCAATATATTCCCAAGTTGATTTCCCAGGAGCAGAATGACAATCTCCAGAGTATCCCCTCTTTGGAGGAGGTTAAGGTATCTGTTTTCTCTTTAAACCCTAATTCTGCTGCTGGCCCGAATGGTTTTAATGGTAAGTTTTACCAAAGTTGTTGGCATATTATTAAGAAGGATTTGTTGGCAGTGATTCATACTTTTTTTTGTGTACAGTGCATTCCCAGATACTTCTCTCATACTTGCTTAGTCCTTCTGCCTAAAGTGAATAATCCTACTGAGGTTTCAGATTTCAGACCTATTAGTTTGAGCAACTTCATCAATAAGATTATTTCCAAATTGCTTTATCTTAGATTGTCTCCTATTCTTCCTAACATTATTTCCCCAAATCAATCTGGTTTTGTTAAAGGTAGAAGCATTTCTGAGAATATCATATTGGCTCGAGAAATCATTCATCATAGTAAAAAATCTATGAAAGGGAGTAATATGGTTCTCAAATTAGACATGGCAAAGGCTTATGACAGGGTGTCTTGGGCATTTACTTGCCTGGTTCTCAGAAGGTATGGTTTTGGAGAATCCTTTATTGATCTTATTTGGAGGATAATGTCTTGCAATTGGTACTCTACTATTATTAATGGAACCAGACATGGTTTCATTCAGTCTTCAAGAGGATTGTAGCAAGGTGATCCTCTCTCACCTGGTCTTTTTATTATGGGGGTTGAAGTTCTTTCTAGAATGTTGAATACCCTCATTTATCATCCTTTATATCAGAGTTTTTATATGGCTCCTCTGGGTCCTCAGATTAATCACCTTAGCTTTGCAGATGACATCATTATTTTTACTACTGGTAGAAG